>BGNK01004133.1:34978-55764 GCA_003297005.1 Symbiodinium sp. clade A Y106
GGGGGGGAACAACAAGGGGGGGGTTGTTGTTCCGATAAGAAGCGGGGAACAACAAGGGGGGGGTTGTTGTTCTGTCAAGAAGGGGGGAACAACAAGGGGTTGTTGCTCTCCAAAATGGAGAACAACAACCCCCCCACCCCTCTATCGAAGAGGTATGAGGCCTCTGAAAGGCGGCGGCTTCGTGGAAAACAGCAGACACCGCAGGAACGTCAGCAACCACAGCGTCACCGTAGAAAGACACAACAGCGCAGTTGCCGAAGACACGGCCGCAGATTCGGTGCTGCTTGTCGCGAGCAAGGTCAACTTGGAAAGGAGAAGTCTTATACCGACTGCGCCAAAACAAAGCACAGCCGCCCTGGCGGACACTGTGTGCACGCTGCACCGGAGGGGGAGAGCTGAAGCACGACAACCAACCGGACTGCTTGGCCAACTTAGAAGCCCACAGCAAAGGTTTAGCGTGGCGAGTCTCCTGCAAAGCCACCACAGACGCCGAAGAGGCATCAGCCGCACGCAACACTTCAAGGAGGCGGTCCTTGGTGAGGCAGGTCACATTGACAGTGAGCAAAGACACCGCTTCAACCGGAGACGGACTGGTGTCGGCACCCCCAAGCAGTGGGTCAAAGGAAAGCCGCCAAGAAGGAGAGCCTAGTCACGACGAGGCCGCGCGGGCATCACGTTTCTTCAGGTACCTGGCGTGAGCGTCAGCAACAAAGGCCTCAGCAGCTTTGCGGCCGCGAGTCTTCAATCTCCATTGGCACACGGAGATGCCAGCAGGGCGTGCCTTGCAGGGAAACTCCCGAAACACACCGAGGGGGGCAACCCGACCGCACATGGCACACTGGTACGCAGTGGTGCACCGAGGGGACTTGGCCTTAACAGAAGACACGATGAAAGGCGCATCTTCGAGGAGCTCACACGCGGCGGAGGTCCACTTTTTGGCCTTGAGATTCGGCATGAGCAGAAGCCTCAGTGCTTCGTACCCTCTCCTGCGGTCAATTTGGGCGCATAATAGAGAGGGCTTTTCCCTTCAAGAGGGAGCACAATATGGCATACAATTGCGATGACCTGACGGCTGTGCCCGGGGGATCAGTAGGTGAAAGCACTACCTCCCGGGACAAATTGGCTTCTATCACCGCGATGTCATTGTCAAACCGATGATCCAAGGCTGTGATATACTGTCTAGTGCCCCACCACCAACTAAGCCAGGCAGCATGTTCGTCCTGCTTAGGAGAAACCTTAAAGACTTCAGGTTTCGGCAAAAGTCTCAGCAAATCTCGGCTGTCAAGGCCTTCAGAACCTGTGCTGCCACTGCTCCTCGAGGCAATTGCTTGCATCATGCGGTCAAACATCTCAGCTGACAAAGTCACATGTGTCGGCGCCGCGGCCGCCGGACTGGCAGCTGCAAAAGGGTTACCCAAAGGCAACTGAGGTCCTTGCACCGGACCTAACTCCTCAGGGTGACTTTCATCATCCGGGATCGGTGGCCCAGCTGCAGCGGCTGCTTCAGCCATCTCCAATTACTCAGCAAAGCCATGCAAACTCGGAAGGCTCTAGGCTTAGCACAGGTAGCTCAAGAGGTTTGCAAAGGCACACGCAGGTGGCACTCGACTGTGCCCTGGCCTCACAGGCCACGAAGGAGCAGCTATGGCTCGCCTGCTCTTGCGGCAGGATTGCAGCTACCCGCCGCGCTTTACGAAGACGAGTTCCCCAACAGCACACCGCAAAGTCACACGGTTGAAGTCCTGGTTCCCTGAACGAAAACCCCAAGGACCCCGGAGCTCGGTTGAGCTCCGCTACCATGAAGAAAAACAAGATCGCACAACCCTCCTTTCTTGAGCCAATATTTCGCACGAATCCTGATTCTCAAGTGAAACTGCAGACGGAAATATAAAGTCGTAAAACACACGAGAAAACGTAAAATCATGGTGGGCATGCACGGGTGCAAAGTTTCAACACTTTTTGCAGGCCTGCCTCAGGGTGTCGGAGAGCCTCCCTCGTAACCATCGAGCCGTCGCCCGATGTGCACCTCAGCTCGAGCTTGAGCTCTGGGCCTACGGTTTCTTTTTCCCATCAAGTCTTGGTGCTCCACGTCGTCCCAGATCCCACTCCTCCAAACAGAACCAGAACACCCTCTGCCGGGTTTCCAGGTGTGAAAGTGGAGAGGCGCAGACGTGCCTGGAAACTGGACCGGAGCCAGCGCACGATGGCCGAGAGCAAGGCCAGACTGCCTTAAGGACGAAAGCCTTCTCAAGCCTGCCTCGGCACGATGGTTTCCAGATAGAGCCTTGTCGATCGCCAGAGTTGCCCAGCTGTATGCCTGGGCATCCCAGCGTTCACCACATGTCTGAAAAACATGTCTTAAACCGCAGAAAACTCGAATGCGCTACCAGCCCCTGATTTCGGCCCTTGACAAACCGGATGCTTGAGGCTTCAATCATGCTTAGCTTCCAAGACAAGATTCGCGTCTCCAGCACGGAGAGCCGTGGGAAAGGTGGCTGAGCAACAGCAGGGCTGGCTTCTACTAATATTGCTAGTATACCAATATGTATTGCTACCACTACATGTAGACTAAGAGACAGCTTCCAGTTGTCACAGTCGGATGGCCTCATAACATGAAGAAGCTCGTGATCAAGAAGCTCGCTGCACTGCGGGTGGCCCATCCATCAAGCTTCCCACGATCTGAATAGAATGAAGAGAGGCATCTCGCATCTCTCTGAGGCCAGGGCAGTACTCCAGCGCCATCGTTGTCACTGCCTTACGGAACACGCTTGGGCCGGATCCGATGGCGTTTGTGTACGAGTTGCTCGCAGCCTCGAGTCCGACATCTGCCAGAGAGGCAAGAAGCCAAGTCCGAGCACGCAGTTCAACTCATGCAAGCTTGGCACGTTTAGTCGCCTGAGAATGACCCTACTCCCTCACTCCAACCAGGCCTAAGCCCTAAGCCCTCTGGGGATCCCGGCCAGACACCAGCGCCGCGTGGCCCCGGACACGAGGAGCCGACGCAGCTCTGCTGCCGGAAGTGCCGGGGCCTGGCGGTGGCGCAGGGTCAAGGTTCACCAGAGCTCATCCCTCAAACAAGGGTTTCCTCGTGTGGATCTTCCCATCTGATCTCGGAAGATCCCAGAAGAAGGGCTCGCCCGTTTAAGCGTGCGCGTCGCAGCCTCGGTCTCCTCCAGGCGCCTCCTTTTGATTGGTGGCCCATCCTCGCGAGGATGCCACGAAACGAAAGCACCGGCACCCTCGACGAGTCAGGCAACAAGCCGCCAGCCCTCCTGGTCATCCTGGTCCTGGGTGTCGGAGCAGAGCCTTGCAAGCACCTGTCGCCACTTTCGATCCGGATTATGTGCAGTGCCCCAGGCCCAAGACGTATGCTGGATCTTGTTACCAAACCCAAGCATCTCGAATCTAGAACTGGGGGAAGGTTGTGATCCTTTGCAAAGAAGAATAGCGAGTGTGATCTCCTCGCAGTCGAGCCTGCATCCAGGCATTCTGGTCCGCACCTTGCGAAGGCCCTACACTAGTGCCTGCTGAACAGAAGCTGGAACTTTCACCAAGGCCACCACCAGGTAGCTGCTGCTCAGAGGTGCAGGGAATCCTTCATGAACTTCGCTGAACTGCTTCCGAACATACATTGGCGGACCATTGTCCAATTTTCGCATCCGATCTACCCGGCACTTGAAACAAAAGCCTTTGACCAGATGAAGTGCTGCAGCCTCCACTCTGGCACAGGAGGACTTGTCGGCGCAAGCTTCAACCTGTACACAAGACAAGAGAGGCTAATGACAATTGCAGAGCATCCTGAGAATGCACGTGCAATTCACAGGGTGACAGGGAAACACGGCAGTACGATCGATCCATCTTCCCTTTCAGACAGCTGGGATTTCAAGTGCACGCTTGTTAGGTGAGATCGTGGCACTGGGCCAGAAGCGATCTGCATTCCACTTGCAAACCTCCTACTCGTTGCGGGGGCCTGACGATGCGGCCATCAATCACGAATCACTCCAACAAACACGGCCACAGAACCATCTCTCTTAGGCAGTACAAAAGAGAGACTACGTAATAACTTCACTTCGAAGCGAGAGGTGCAAGAGTGAACACCTCTGGTTGAAGCTCTACCGTGCGACACACTCCCTGCTGCGTGTCTGTGTCATCCTGGCTGAGTTGACAGTGCATCTCCGTGTCGCTGACCCTAGAAACGTGGTTCATGTCAATGTGCTTGCTCATGCCTTCTCACTGCGCACTCCACAGTGCCAAGTACTGCTGTTGCTCAACCAAGCCCCTCCTTACACAAGCCTCTCGCGTCGTGCTTTCAGCGCATCAGCACCTGGGCACCACGGCCACGAAGAGCCAGCATTGAAAGCTCTGTGATTGCAGCGGCAGCCTGCTAATAAGGCTGGCGCAAAGCCAAACGGCACAGATGGAAGATTCCCTGCATGCGGCAAAGTACCCTGGACTTGCAACAGACGACGAAACTCTCTCTCCATGCCTACTTGCGTCGTGTCTGTGCTTCGTCATCTCGCGTCTTTTGGATCTCTGCGTGACGAACTCATAGTTCTGTCCTGCCTGGGTCCCTCATCATGGTCCAAAGCACCTCACGAGACAACTCTGGGCTCGGCTCAAAGAGTTCAACGTCGACGTTAACACAATAACGAAAATGCCTGCCGACAAAGAACCATGGCTTCCTGACCAAAACAACCGTCAACCGCAGCCTCACCCACAATAAGAGCAATCATCTGCCATCGCTGGCTATTACGGATTGCGGGAAGTCAGCTCACATACGCGGCCAATGGAAGTGTCGCCTTGATCCCTGACGAATGCCCATGCCGCGTCAAAGACCTGCGAGAGGGATTTGATCGGGACATGCTGTCAGAAAGTCTTGTGATGTCTTGTGCATTTTATATACGTCGGTGCTGGCTATTGCCTCGTCTCTCCCCTGCCCCAATCAGGATAGATTCGTGCTGAACCTTTCTACGACTCTACAACATAAACTCAGGTCCCGAAGCCTTCCTCACCTCAGCTCCAGGTCCTTGCAGGGTGCATGCACGTCACATCGCAACTTTGAAGCGCAGTCCCAGAAAGTCACAGACATGAGAAGCTGGTCGGCGACAACGTAGTCCTTGAAGCGTCGGGAGGACCCTCCGGAGCTGCTGCAGGGTCTCTCCTGGCAAATCGTAAGGGAAGCTTCGGGAACAGGAGCAGAGGCGACCGCCTGCTTCCAGATTCCAGCCGAAATGCGTACAAACAGTCTTGTTTAAATCTTGTCGTCTTCGCTTTATCGCGGAAGGGCCCTTCCTCATCAGGCACTCTGCATTCTCTTGAAGCCCTGACCAGGTCTTGCCTCGCAACTGCTCATCAGCCTCGTGTCCGAGAAGACCTGCATGAGAGCATCAATTCATTCATCACTCGTCTGGACAGGGAAACTTGCGTTGACTTACCACTCGGTGGCTAACCGGCTAACCGTCGCTAGAGGGGGTCTGAACCTGTCGGGAAAGGTTATACCGCTTCACAGCTGAGAATGAACGGTGAGTAAGCAGACGCCACAGGAAGCACATAAGAGCCAGTCTGCTCGCTCACTCTTCTGTGAATGCTAGTCAGACTTTGCTCCAGCACAACAGAAAAACCAACTGTGCCCAGCTGTTTGGTGAATTGGCAAGAGTCCAGAACAACAGCAACAGCAGCCGCACCATCAACAAGCTCAATGCAGTGGTGGTGGCCTACCAGCAGCTCGCTGTGATTGGAAGCTTCGCCTGACTTGGCCACAATCTCCCACGTGTTGCACCACGCTAGTTGCACTTCAGGCACGACACGTACGAACCAAATCCACGAAACAGTGCTAGAATCGAGAACTCCATCCATGCCAAATCCATCTCCAGGCGTTTCAACAAGGCTCCACTTGCCCAGGTAGAGCCTGGTGCTCTCATCGCAAGGCGTGTGGAAACGCGAAGCCTCGCTGGGGTTAAGTCCGCTGCGAGTGTAGGCAGAAGCATACAGCCTACCTAGGGGCATAAATCTATAAACAAATTCGACTCTTGTGGGTTCTTCAGCTCGTTCTGTTTCGATCACATGCAGAGGCATCGTTCTAGCGGCCGTGGCCTTTGCACCATGTCCTTGGAACCTGAGGCAGCGATGTGAGAGGCACCTGGGCAAGTGGAGCCAAGCTCGGCTGAAGGTCGCTTCAGATCGCCAAAGATGTGAAGCGATTGCCAGAACACGCGACTGAGACTGGCGCATCGCTTGTAAGCCTGCTGAGGTGTCAAAAAGCTTGGTGGGCGAGTAAACTCAACGGTTCAGAAGGCGACATCTGCCTTTGTTGCCGCATCCAGTTGCCTCATGTGCCTGCGCGCGATGTCTCCGGACAAGTGCAGTCACGGAATGCTTCTGCAGAGGAAGGCGACCCCAACAAACTTTGACCCACTGCATCCTCGAAGATGGGACAAGGCGAGCCTCAAGTTGTTGAGTACGGCTTCCGGCTCCGCCTGCAGTTTCTGCGGCTCAACAGTCACATCTCAAAGACAAAGTGGAGCCAGTGCCGAAGTCGAAGGATCGTTGGCCTCCTTCTCCCCATCCATCGTCCAAGGTCTAGCTGACAGCTCCACCAGGGAGGACAGCCTGGGCCACAACTCTTGAGCTGCCAAAGCATCTTCTAGCAGCCTGAGACGGAGGCATGTCTGCAGGAAGCCTGGCCAGGCAGCAGCTCAGCTCTCTCCAAAACGCACAGACGAAGTTCCCACAGCCGATATCTCAATTCTCCCTTCCGGCCCGCTTTGTGGCCCTCCCGGCCTCGGGCAACAGAAGAGCTCCCGCAGCAGCCACCGCGCCGCCTCGCGCTCCTCCGCCTCCTGGACTGCAGAATGCTCCGCTCTGAAGAACGGCGGAAGCACAGAGCACTTTCTGCGGTCCTCCTCAAAAGCGTCGTCGGGATCTGACACCAGGGGGTCTCTACATGCAGGCTCGAAGGCTTCTCACGTATGCAGATGTAGCGAGCAAACCGCTTGCAAATGTATCTGACTTGCAGTGTTTGTTCAACAACCGAGAAGCACCGATTCAACCTTGAGCCCCACATCACAGTCAATCTGTATAATCATGTCCGCACGCGCCTGCGCCGAGGCCAGCTGCTGTCGCTGCACGTTGTGCGAGGCAGCGGGTCAAGGCACCGCACTTTGGCCTGGGGCCCGGGGGCATCGATGCGATGGCTCTGCCCAGCACTTCTCCTCGTGTAGTTCGGGAATGTAGAGAACAACCAAGTCTAGTTAGTCTAGTCCTAGTCATCAATTTGCACCATACTTGCAGGAGGCACTTGCCCCTGCAGAGACCGCATTGAAGCCTTTTCCACAGGGTTCAGGGCCAGTGTTTATGCTGGGATTCCAAAAACACAGGTTGAAGCTGCCTCAGCCCCGCATGCAGGAGCTGTGCCGACGCACGCAGCGACGCCGCAGACGTCAAAGGCTCCGGCCCTTGGCGAGATCCGTGCAGTCTTCGCGTGCTCAGAGCGAGATCACACACATGTCAGTCTCCGGGGTTCCAGCGATGGTCTGCAAGCAGCGCACGGTGGCATGTGTCTGCGAAACGTGGACCTTCCGAGCTGCAGAGGGCACACATGGCAGCTCTGCGCTTGAAATGTCGATCACCCTCGGCTGACACTGGGAAGGGTATCCGAATGTCGCATACCCAGATCCACTTCAGATAAAACCAGGGCGCCACGCCCATTCCTTCCACCAGCGCTTTTGCCGACCAGGCTGCCTGCCACAACATGCACAAAACAGAGAGGAATGCATCATTTCCTACCCACTGCCTGCTGCTTGCTTGACATCATCCTTGCTGCCATTGGGAGCCTCGCCGTTCCCCGTTTTTTGTGCTCGCAATCACAGAGGACTCTTGATAACACGAGGCCTTCAGGCAGTGCGCACTGGTTTAACCATCTGAGTCTTCAAAGCACCACTTCCCACAGCTTAGAGGCTCTCCGTCCCATCACGAGCGAACGACGAGCAATGCCCTTGGACCGGGACCTCGCTGTCGCTAGGATGCTGTGAAAGCCTCAAAGCGCGAAACATCCTCGACTGGCTGCTCTCGCAACGCCCTCTGTACTGGGTCCGAGACTTTCCTCCAGTGCAAGCAGCGCCTGCTCGGCCTCCGCAGATCGGAGTCGCATTCTGAGTTCGGTCCGGTCGGGGGGCCCCGCTCTGCATGGTAACTTGGCAATCCCTCAATGGCCAGCCCAACAGTGGCAACAGCCGGAAGTTGCCTCTTCCTTCGCCATCGCACGTGCGATGCACAACCTGAGCGACGGAGTGTGGGCAGGTCTGCCCTGCAGCGTGCCCACCCAGAGACTAAGCAAAACGCGCAAACAGATGGGCAACGTGCTTGAAGCTTTGACCATAGGTCGGCACGTACTAAGCACTTACGATAAACCGGCAGCCGTGCCCCAATGCTGTTGAAGTCGCAATGCTTGTCCACGGAAGCACACTTGGTCCGGGCCTTCTTTGGCAGCCTGGGCTTTTTGGAACATGGGCGCCACAGTCTCTCCTTCCAAACCCAATTATGTATGAAACGATTTGCAGGTAGGGTGCTTTTACAAATACGACGCTGACTTCCTGTACAACAATTCAGGAAAATTCTGGAGTCTTGACGCCTCGTACCCTTCACGACCGCTCATGTTCGATTCTTGACAATCTGCTGTACGCTTGATTTTATCACAAACTGTCGGCATCTTGCTCCGCACACTGTCGTTCTAATATGGTCGCAGCACCTGTCTCGTTTGGCGATCGGCACTAAGCCACTCAGCTTGCAGGATGACAACATGCAAGGCTCCAAATCCTGCGGACTTCATTGTCGACCAGCTTTGATGTGTGAAGCAAATGTGAGCAATGTAACGATACATGTCGAACGCAATCACGGCTTGATCAAGGACAAGCCAATCGCATCTTCGGGCCCGCGCAAGTTCGGCAGCTTTTCTGATGCAGACTGCACGTTCGTCATGATCAACACTTGCCTGCGGATCAAAACTGACAAATGTATTCCCATTGACGCGCGAACTATGTGACGACGTCATGGGTGTTGGCCATGTGCGCAGATTGTAGCATGACTTTATATATGGTCGATCCTCGTCATTGGAAACGCAAATCTTGTTCAACAGCAGCAGCCAATACTCGTGGCGCTTTTCCTCGGATGCATACACCGGTATACACCCAGACACACGTGAAGCTACATCGAAATGTGGCAACCACAACTGCAGGAATGCGTCAGCTGTCATTGTTGACCAAAGCGGCAGAAAGTAAATCAAACAAACTGTGTTGTTGCAAACCTCTTCTTCAAAGTGTTGATGATGATTTGGCCTCTTCTTGTGCATGTCTTGCAAAGCAGCCAATGGCTCAAACGAACGCAACATTCATGAATTCACCGCTTTCGGCAAACAGCCCAATATCGTAGCTCATGGTTCGATTTGTGAAAGGTTCGTCAATCATGTTCTGGCTCTGTTCAGGGTTGAACTAATGTTGGCTTTGTGTTCAAATCTTGACGAACTTGCCGAAACCCTACCCAGACACCAACCCAAAAACACTGCAGGGTTTTAGACCAGCCCGTTCAACTCAACATGGAAACCTTAAAACGGATAATTACATCTAAAATTTTCAAAAACCTTTTGGCTTTGATGGTTATTCAGAGTTAGCCGTCCCCCACAAAGCAACTTAGGTTGAGGCGATGCTTCTTTGTTCAGACTCTAGAGTGGCAAAGAGTCTGCGCCAAGAACTTTTTTGTTTCTTGTACAATTCTTTTTTTGGTGATTTCTTTTTCGCGACTCGCACCGGAAGCAGCTGTCTTAAGATCGTACCTCCTTCGTGCCGGCGAATCTCGAATCTTCTAGTCTGTAAACGGGTCAAACATTCCGCAAACGATGGTACAAACGTGTAAAAACAGCAAAAAAACTTCTTCTCCCTTTAATTCCAATCTGACAAACGACGGACTCCCGCACAGCAAGCAAATGCAAATGACTTTGCAAATGACTTTGAAGAAACCTCTCGTTTTTTTCTGTGGTCGAACACAAATTTCTGCCACTGTAACCTTTCCAGAACTTGGCAAATTGGTACTTTCCACTCCCTTTCGAGACTTTTGGAAGTTTTTCAGGCTCACAGCAAACATGGGACATCAGACAGCAAAAAACATCAGCAAACCTTGTACACACTGATTCACTTCGCTGACAGCTTGTTCTTCAAAATTTAATTCGCAAAGCAACTGGTTCAAAACTGGATCTATCTCTTTCTCACTCTGGCGATTCCGGAAGAGGAGCTGCAAGAGACCTTCAACGCGACCGCTATCGGAGGAGGCAAGGAGCAGATCGGCTTTGTGGCCCAAGACGTGCAGGCCGGAAGCTGGGCGCGACCATGTGCAAGACCAAGAATTTGGACGGGAGGGAGCTGATGGCTCTCGAGTCTAGAAGCTCTCGGTCGCTGTGGCGTGGTCAAGAAGCTGCAGAGGAGATCTCGGTGCCAACGTTTCGCCTGCAGCGACTGTGAGGGTACATGGGGGATGGCAGCACCTGGCGGGCTGGGGGTCAGGGCGCCTGGGGGACTGCAACGACTGTGAGGGCATCAGTCGCTGCACCCCCCCACCAGGCCCTCACAGTGTCGCTGCAGCCCCCAGGCGCCCTGAGGATAGCGGTAGAGGTGAGGACGGGTGCTGAGCATAGGGGTGAGGAGCGAGGCGACACGGGAGCGACGACGATGCGGCCCCTCTCTCTTGTATCCATGTTTCAAAACTGCGCTATGTTACGGTGTAGTCTCTGGCTGTTTCGTTCATAGGGTAAGTCCTTCTTCCCGTCTCCGGCCGGAACTCGCTCCGAAACGTGGCCTAGGAGGCCCAGGGCTGGCTTTTAGAACGCCCGAAAGTGCGCGCAAAGTCCATGCAAAATCTTTCGGGCCATAGTGCGGCCTGGCGGGGTCGGAGTTTGCATGCTCGGGCTTGCTGAAGTGTGGCTTCGGCTATTTAGGGTGTTTAGGCCCAGGGGTTCCCTCCCCGCGCCCTAAACCTGACTCTTCCGATTTTCCGGGCTCTTCTCGCAGGCGCTTCTTTGGCCCATGCTTGGAGCCGCCGCACACCGAGATATGTTCTGCGGTGGAAGTGAGCGAAACATCTGCTACTCGATAAAAAGAGGGCTTCNGGAGACTGCCACGGCTGCACTGGCACTAGTTGATGTTTTCATCCGGTGCGTCCCACACG
The DNA here is from genome assembly GCA_003297005.1 of Symbiodinium sp. clade A Y106. NCBI lineage: Eukaryota > Dinophyceae > Suessiales > Symbiodiniaceae > Symbiodinium > Symbiodinium sp. clade A. The sequence goes on from BGNK01004133.1 coordinate 46,190, forward strand.
GATCCGCATCACAGGTAGCACCTGCGCCACGCAGACCCCTAACCGAAACTGCCTACAGCGATTCCAATTTTCCGGGCTCTTCTCGCAGGCGCTTCTTTGGCCCATGCTTGGAGCCGCCGCACACCGAGATATGTTCTGCGGTGGAAGTGAGCGAAACATCTGCTACTCGATAAAAAGANATTTTCCGGGCTCTTCTCGCAGGCGCTTCTTTGGCCCATGCTTGGAGCCGCCGCACACCGAGATATGTTCTGCGGTGGAAGTGAGCGAAACATCTGCTACTCGATAAAAAGAGGGCTTCAGATGCCTGCAGAACCATAGATCCAGGTGGCAGTATCTTTTGCCGGTTCTGAGCTTCTCAAAAACTTTCTGCAGCGAGCTGCCTCTGAAGGCTATGAGTTTGGAGCCCTCGATGACTTCATTCGGATGAGCATTGCGCCTCGTTAGGTGGATGGACTTTGCGGTAGCCCAGCCAATGCATCTCCGCCTTGCCCTTCACGTTTAGATGCCGGACAAAGTCGCTGAGACTGTCGAATTGCGGCCGGGCCGTGGCTTCAATGTACACAATGCATTTGGCTTTCGGCCTGGCACGCTTGGCCTTGCTGGCTGCAGGGATCCACCGATGTCTGAAACTGTACTGGCAAATCTCCGCATGTCCAACTTTCCGACGGCCGTCCAGATGACCATGCCTGAATCCAAAAACAGTTCGCAAACTGCCTTTCTTTATGCCTAAAGCGACCAGATGGGCTGTCAATGCTCGGGAATGGTGCCTTGCCGCGTGGTGCGAATGTACGATCCATACCACGTCTTTTGCTCGGATTCCCCCAGTTTGCATCTCCAGGTCATTTGAATCTACGTGGCTCTTCTCGCATCTGTACCTGGTCGCCCTTTCCACATCGGGGTTTTGGCAAAAGTATTGCCGTCCACAGCTGCACCGTATGACCTTCGGCATCATGCGGAGCCCGGGGGCTAAGGAGACTTGAACCTCGAATCACGGGAAAAGGAACTCAACTCAGGAAGCACCGCGTCGCCTTAACAACATGCCGTCTCCGTGCTCTTGAGCCCTCCAGTCCCCGTAACAAAATTGCGCTTCTGAGCGCCCCAGTCCCCGTAACAAAATTGCGCTTCTGAGCGCCCCCGTCCCCGTAACAAAATGGCGCTTCTGCCCAGGCCACCCTACAACCCTGAACCCTTTACACGAGCACACGAGCAGCAAAAACGAGCATCAACGAGCGCCAGGGTTCAGGTCTACACCCTAAAGATCTAAGCCGACCCTGAGTGTGTTAAACAATCACTTCCGGAGACTGCCACGGCTGCACTGGCACTAGTTGATGTTTTCATCCGGTGCGTCCCACACGGATCCGCATCACAGGTAGCACCTGCGCCACGCAGACCCCTAACCGAAACTGCCTACAGCGNGGAGACTGCCACGGCTGCACTGGCACTAGTTGATGTTTTCATCCGGTGCGTCCCACACGGATCCGCATCACAGGTAGCACCTGCGCCACGCAGACCCCTAACCGAAACTGCCTACAGCGCGAAAACGGACAATCCCCTGAGACCTTCGCTGTGGATTCGACACTGATGCGCGCACCTGCCAGGTTGACACAAATGCTTGAGAGGGGCCTTCTATGGAAACAGAGGGGTTGGAGGGCAGTGAAGGCGCTCCCACAAAGCACAAGCTACACGCGCTCTTGCACTCAGCTCTTTCGGCACTGCGTGCGGAGTTTGTATGACCGAGTGCATGTACAGGTGGCGGTCAAGAGCTGCTATCTGTAAGCCCCGTTGCAGGTGCCCAAGCGGCAACTAGCATCTGGGCTCGAGGCATGTTCCCCCCACATGCCCACTAAAATCACAGTGTTTTGCCGAGAGCAGCCCGCAGCTGGCACCGGGCTGCGCAGCCCTTACCCAAGTTAGCTGCATTCCGTTATGATTCTCAACCAGACGTAGGGTCTCGGGTAAGGGCCGCGGCATCTTCTGTATGTGCAAAGACTACGGCTGTACACTTGGGAGTTCAAGGATCGACCCCCTGCCCCTGTTGCCCCTGTTGCTCCACTACCGTTGTCACTTCATCAATCTTCATCATCGTCCAGGTACAACAGGACCCCGTCCAGTGCGGCAATCTCAGCTTGCGTCATCGACGCCGCAGCGGCTTCCGCGGTTTCGAAGGTATGTACCAGCGTAGAAGTCGCGTCGTCTGGCGCGTTGAGTTGGCGGAAAAGCTGGCAACCTAGCAGGCGCTCAGGTATAATCAATGTGTGGCTCCGGAGAATGCGTTGGAACTCGGGGCTCAAATCGTCCATAATCCGTGTAAAACTGTCCGGGTGAAATTGTAGGTCTGTCAGCTCCACGCCCCTCGGCAAGGCTTCCCTCAGAGCCGAATCCAGAATCCCTTTTGGGCTGGACTCTTCTGTGAGCTCCCGCATCTTGTTCATGAAGGCGCGAGCGCATGCCAGGGCGCGGGACACCGAGTAGTCTAGTGTGATGGAGGCCATGAACACATGCAGGGCGATGGTGGACACAACCACCTCCCATCCGAAAAGATGGGAACGCTGCTCCGGTGTCAAGGCAAGCCCGTTCATAGAGTCCAGGTGCAAAATGTCACGACGAAGGCAGCGCCACTCGTAGCGTGGTGCCACGTAGATCTCCTTCGCGATGGAGGGCAGGAANCGCTGCTCCGGTGTCAAGGCAAGCCCGTTCATAGAGTCCAGGTGCAAAATGTCACGACGAAGGCAGCGCCACTCGTAGCGTGGTGCCACGTAGATCTCCTTCGCGATGGAGGGCAGGAATTTCTCACCCTTCTTCTTCCACGGAGCTGCGTGGGTGAGATTGAATGTCTTGCAGCAGCGAGCCAGGGTGCCCATGTCCTGCTCGATGCCGAGGTATGTGTCGATGTCGTGGACGGTTTTAGGCTCAAAAGCAACGGCATGTGTAAGGCATGCGTGCAAAGCCTCGAGTGCACCCATCCTGCCTAGCTCAATCGGAGGTGGAAGCAAAAAGGGAACTGCGGCAATCGCAAGGTTGCGAGAAGTCCCTTCAAAGCAGCTGCAAAAGCCTCGTGCTGCAAAAGTTGCACACAGAGCTGCAAGGCCGGGGCGGGCCTTCTCGATGATGCTGCGTGCGCCTGCCAGGTTGCCAGACCCAAATCCTCAACCTAAACCCTACACTGGCCCTACACCCTAGACACCCACAAACTCGAGGGCTTGAGGCCCGGTGGAAACGGAGGAGTCTGGGAGTTGCACAGAACAAACCTGCCACAAACAACAAGCCTCCGCCGTGGAATCCAGAGGATGTTGCGTGCACCTGCCGGGTTCAAAACGGAGGGAAACAAGCGTTGGTCAACGCCTCTCGGCAGGAGCTCAGAGAGACGCAAGCAACCAAAAGGGCATGTCCACGGCTCTGCAGTCAGCGAGCCTTGCCTGGGAACTCGATCAATGCGGCCACGGATCGAGGATGCCGGATGCACCTGCCAGGTTGCAAGAAGGGGTTTTGGGCACGAGAGGGTCAGAACGGTCTGCACAACTACCGAGTTCCTACAAGCATGGCGCCCAGACACTCAACAAAGCCTCTCAACGATGCTCATTTTGGCGGATGTTCTCACGCTCAGTCTGTGCCCGGATTGTGAACCCGGGAAGCGGTCAAAGGTGCCAACCACACCTAGCCGCTGGCTGTAAGGCCCCTGTCTGCAATTGAGCGACAAGCAACAACCGCGATGTGGGCTCTACGACGCATGTCTCCCCCTGCATGCGACTCCCCAGAGGCTTTGCTCCTGTACAACCTTCATGGATGGCAAGCAAAGGCCCTGAACTAAAGGCATGACTGCTTTGGTGACTTTGACTCTTACTTCGCAGTCTGACTTAAAGCCGCCCCGCGCGCGCAAAAGGCGTCTGCGGTCTGTACCTGGCGGTGGTTTCGGAGCGGCGTGCTCCCGGATCTAGGCAAATGGATCGAAACGGCCTTCGACGGGCTGACTGGATGAGGCTCCATCGTTCTTGACCTCCGCCTTGAACTCGGCGTTGGCCTGTATCTCCTCCTGGGACATCAGGCGAAGAGCGCAAGTGTCCGGATCCTGGACCTCTCTCTCCGTGTAGGTGACAATGCGCCCCCCAGGCTCGTAGCCGCGCGCCTCCGACTTCAGATGGCATGGCGCCATCAAGGGCCCCACCGCGGCATACTGCACGCCCAGGTAATCTGCTGCCGCGCGGCGCCAGGTTTTGACGTTCGTGGCATCGCGCCGGTGAACCACGACGCATCGCTCTTTCACGAACTCCTCTAGAGACCCGACCCCCCGGAACTGCTGGTCGTTGATCTCCTCGATCAGGTCTTCCATGCTCGGCGGCGGGGGTCTCAGTGTCAGTCCCGGGTTCAGGCGCTTGTCCAGTGTCTTGAACATCTCGATGCCGAAGTAGATAAGCTGCCCGGTGAATTCTCCGGCGTTGACACGCTCTCTCAGGGTGTCGTCGTGCAAGCTCGTGTCGGATGTGAAGGTCTTCGGGAGCTCCCACACCTGAAGACGTCGAGGGAATCCGCCGTCCTTGAACTCGGGGGCGAAGTTGGAGGTAAACCACAGAAGGCCTGTCGGCCTGAAGGTCTCCAGTCGCCGGCCTGGCGCAGTCAGAGTCGCCCCGGTCTGCTCTGACAGCAGCTTCGGAAGATCCGTGATGAGCTTCCGGTCAGGGACCTCGGACAGCCAGTTGAAGCGGTTGCCCTGTGCCTTGATCAACAGCTCGCGGAAGGCCACCCGCGTATCCACGGCGGCGGTGATCTTGCGCCCGAGTTCGCACATACCCAGATTATCTTGCTCCTCGCCGAAGGCCGTGAGCATGATGTTCCCGACGGTGTCCTTGCCACCGCCGCCTGCTGAGCCGAGCCAGTTACAGAAGTTCCAGCGGGGGTCCGCGCTAAGCATGATCGCGACATTGCGCAAGAAGTGCACGGGGAAGTGCCAGCAATCCCAGATGCTTTTGAGGACCTGCAGCAAGGTGCACCCGTACTTGGTCGCCAGCTCCTGCAGGTCCTTCTTGATCTGCCGCCCGAGCTCGTCGTCATCGAAGGTGCCGGTCTGGCGGGGCAGCCACTCGCAGAGCTTTTTCACGACATCCGGAGCCCCTGGCGGAGGGCACCACGGCTCAAAACGACAAGCCATTCTCTTGCGCAGGCGGTCGGCCGGGGTGGCCCGTCGAGCCCGTCCCAGAGTGAAGTCGTATACGATGCCCTCCTGGAAGAGGAGCTTGAAGCGAGCGTGCTCCGAGTCCAAGGGTGGCAGCCGAGGTGCCTCAAGCAGCTGCAGCATCACCGGGTCGACGAGCGACCTGGCTAGCTTGCCGTCGTCCTCCAAACCAAGGCCTGGCAGGACTCGCGAGATTTGCGAGGCAAGGAGGTCCCTGTGCAACACGCCCCACGCCCCCTCTTCGATCTTGTACATCTGAAACATCAGAGGCTTGGAGTTGCTCGGCTCAGGCACGTACAGCATGTCTTGGAGCGCGGCCGCGACCATCCGAGCGAGAACCTGCAGGTTCCGTTTCTCAGAGCCTTGCTGCAGGATCGAGCGGCACTGGTTTCGGAGCTGGTTGAAGTCCGACCACGGCATGCTGGCCTTGACGTCCCAGGAGATGCCCGCCTCCTTCAAGAGCTGCCGAGGAGCACGCAAACGAACGGCCTCGACGTGAACCCCCGGGAGCTTGGCGGCCAGCGTGGCGTTGATGTCGCCCACAACCTCTGTCGGATCCTCGCAGGGACTTAAACTCGACCCAAAGCGTTAAAACCTCCCCCTAAACCCACCCCATTCCTCCAAGTCGACTACCACGCCCGTGTGCATCTTGCAGACGATGCCGTTGCGCATGACCTTCTGCACCTCTCGCAAGCACAGGCTCTCGTAGGAGGCGTAGAGGTGGTGGAACGCCTCTGCTTCGGGGTACTGGGTGCGCAGAAGAAACCAATGCCGGCAGGCGTCGCTGCCCCCAGTGTCTCCCGGCGTCCACTCCATGGAAAAGACCGTGGAATGCATCTGCCGCATTTCGGTTTCAAGTCTGCAAAGCTTGTCCAAGACTTCGCTGTGATCCGGCACCCTCCCGAAGTGCCTCTGCATCCAGTTCATGACGCTTTCCCCTCTGGCGATTGCGCCGAACAGCTCTGCGACCTCCGTCTGCTTCAAGCTGAAGGTGTCGCCGACGTCCTTCTCCCAGGCCTTGTAGTTGATCAGGAAGGCCAGGACCTGCTTCGGCAGCTCGCCCAGCTTCTGGTGCGAAAACATGGCCTTGCCGATGGTGAACTCCGGGCACACCATGTTGACCTCATGCTTCGCGATGCCGGCCTGCGCGACGGCTCGAGTCGTCGGTGAAAGAGCCGCCACACTCTTGCCGGCGAGATGGATCGGAATGCCCCGCTGCAACTCAGCGCNCACCATGTTGACCTCATGCTTCGCGATGCCGGCCTGCGCGACGGCTCGAGTCGTCGGTGAAAGAGCCGCCACACTCTTGCCGGCGAGATGGATCGGAATGCCCCGCTGCAACTCAGCGCGCACCATTGCCGGCAAGACTCCCCAAGGCACGGGCTCCGTCTTCGCCCGCTTCTTCCCGGGCTCCGTCGGCTCGGCCGGCTTGAGCACCACACCGCTGTAGGAACGGGCAGCCAAGCCCTTGCAAGGTGGTCCCGAAGGAGACGGGTGGCACACGGGGATTCGGCCCACGCCGCTGCTATCGATGTCCACCGCCCGGCTTCGGAGGGCCGCCATCTCGTCAAAGAGCACAGGCTGTTGGCGGACGATGGCCAGCTCCAAGACTGCCTCAAGTTTTTTGCAGTTCACGGGCTCAAAGGACACCTCGTACCCGGGCTCCTCCAGGAAGTAGCCTGACGTGTTGGCTGCACCCCGCGGGAGCTTTGGAAAGAGGCTGGCGATCGCCGGTTCTTCATCAACCTCTTCCTCCTGCGCCCGCTCTTCATCCTGGACCGGCTCCGTTGCTGCTGTCTCCCTCGAGCTGGACTCGGTCTGCGGGACCTGTTCGTTTAGGTCCCGGAAGCATTTCTGGCAAAGGTCGTCCTCCGTCCTCGCGGCTTCCAAAGCACGCAGCCTCTGCTCGGCAACACGGGCTCGGCACAGCAGCCGGCGGTCATCGCCTACTTTGTGCACTTTCTGGCTAACGGAGTGGATCACGGTGGATCCGGGTGCAAAGGCCTCCATGATGGCATCCGTTTTCGCTCCAGCCGAAATCGAATCTGACACGCAAGCCCTTGCACAAAGCACCCAAGCTTGTCCGGCACACGCGCTTGCAAGAAAGAGCTGGCATGTGCGCCTCGAAGCCAACTCGCCCAGACCTTGCACGCAAAAACAGCTCATGGGCCCACACCCTGCTTGCAACACGAGCGCAGACTTCCAAATGCCCCCTCTCCCGGACGTGAAAATGTGAATCCCGCCCTCCCCGCACCGGAGGTGAAAACGTGAAAATGTGAATCCCGCCCTCCCCGCACCGGAGGTGAAAACGTGAAAATGTGAATCTGCCTCGATTCCTGGCATTTGTTGCTATTTTTCGCACCAAAATCGCCCGAATTCACGTTTTCACGTTTTCACGCTGGCCTTCCCGGCCTCCCAAATTCACGTTTTCACGTTTTCACGCTGGCCTTCCCGGCCTCCCGAATTCACGTTTTCACGTTTTCACGCTGGCCTTCCCGGCCTCCCGAATTCACGTTTTCACGCTGGCCTTCCCGGCCTCCCAGATTCACGAATTCACGCCGGGCTCCCCGACCATCAAATCGGCCATTTCTGCCTTCCCCGGGCCCCTCGCACCCCCAAAAGTCGCAATTTTGGCCCCTCCGAGCGTCCAGAACCTCCAAATTTGCCATTTTTGCCTTGCCGGGCCCTCCCACCCCCAAAAGTTGCAATTTTGGCCCCGATGAACCTCCAGAACCTCCATTTTTGCCTTCCCCGCGACTCTAGCTTGCGGGGGACGGGGTGGGAGAGAGGGCGGCGCAAGGCTCTCACACGCAGAAAAGGACACTCTTCCCGAAACCCGCCTGTCACCCAGCGAAGATGTCGAAGACGGCGAAGATCGTGATGAGAACCTGATTGCAGGAGTAGGGGGGCCCGGGGATTCCGGCAAGGGAAGGGAGCGGCAGGGCACTAGCTACAGGGGGGCAGGGGGAGGGTGCCCTGAGCGCACTCGGACTAGACCTTGCAGCCTCAGAATCCCTTGCCTTCCAACCTAAACCCTGAACCTCTGCAGTGCCCGACGAGAAAGAAGAAGGTGATGAGAACCTGGGCCGTGAGAGCGAACCCAACAAACCCTGAAGCCACGCTTCCAGACATCACTGCCTCGGAGCCCCTTGCCTACCAACCTAAACCCTAACCTAACCCTGAACCTCTGTCTTTGGGGCCGGGCCTCACTACCCTGCGGCGTCCGGCGTCACTACCCTGTGTGTGCTTGCCTGCGCTTGTCTGTACTTGCTGCCTTCCTAAGATGTGGTAGCTGTCTGTCTGTTGCCTTCCTTCGAAATGTGCGCTTGAAAGATGTATCGTCGGCCAAGCAAGCCGTGTCAAAGTCATGTTGCTGGCGTCCTTCGAGGAAGCGCGCGCGGCGCTCGCACTCTAAAAACAAACATGCCCACAATCATGCAGAAAAATCCATGCCAAAACTCGTGCAAAACGAACAAACTGCCGTATAAGGTTTAGGCTTTAGGGAGCATAGGGTTTAGGGAGAGCTTGAGCCGAACCTGTACACAAGACTTGAGCCAAAACTGTACAAGCCGCTGTACAACGGGGAGAGCTTGAGCCGAAGCTGTACACGAAGACTTGAGCCAACAACTGTACAACAGGACTCGACCGACGAAGGGGGGCCCGCTCGGGCGACGACCTTTTTTCCGGGCGAGTTGTTCAAAAGATGGACCGGTTCCTCGTGAATCCCCGGCCCAAGCCGCAGCCCAAGCCCAAGCCAACGAATTTGATGGAAGAGGTCATCTCGATCAAGCACGACGAAGGCGTGGTCGAGAACCCATGTAACATGTCCCACCGCGCCCTCACGGCGGACCGACTGGGAGTGACCGAAATGGCCGCGAGTCAGATGATTGTGGCCTTCTTGCAGCTGCCCCCTAGGCCCTATAAGCCCCAGCCCAGGCCTCCGCCTGAACGGGTCGCTTTCGCAGAAGTTATCCTGGCCTCGGATCCGATGCAGGCTTGGTTCGGGTCGCGCGACGTCTTCGCGTGCAGTCGGACCGTCGCGGAACAGAGGCGCTACCGGTGGGGGAAACTCGAGGATTTGTCGCTCGACCTTTTGGGGCGGACGGCCCGGCAAGTGGTGCTCAAGTATGTGAGGCCGCTGCGCGAACATTGGAGGAGAAAAGTGNNNNTGTGGAGAGTGCTCGCCACATGCGTGCACTGGACCCTAAGCTACCGGCAAAAGCTGGTCAAAATCAACAACTGCTTCGCGGCGCTAAAAACGACCCGGAAAGCTTGACCGACAAAGGGGCCCCGCTCGGGCGATGACCTTTTTTCCGGGCGGGTTGTTCAAAAGTCATGAGCTGGGCTCAGCAACGACAAGCCATCAAACTAGCAGCCGAGGCCGGGGTCAGGGCGAGGACCTCGGCGG
>BGNK01004134.1:10358-59528 GCA_003297005.1 Symbiodinium sp. clade A Y106
TAACAGAGGCTTTGGCCGTTGTAGCTGGAATGTGTAACGCGCACCCTCCCGATCCTGTTACAGGGCGCCGGAATCTGATCATAAGCCCCATAGCAGAACATGGTAGAGTTGAAACCCAAGTTTAGACCGAGTCTCGTCCGTGCTCGAAGCCTGAGCGCTTACTTTCCCGACAACTCGGGGTCTCACCATCTCTTCACGCTGGGCGATCCGTGCAACCCTTGAAGCTATCTACGAAAAAATGCAAGCATAATATGCTCGCTTGTTTTCCGGAGTCTGGTCCCGTCAATCCCGCATACTTTGTGACGGAACGTCTTCACAAAATGCAAGAAAGCGATGGTAAACAAAAGGGGGCAATGGAACACAGCACCGTACGAATGTACCCTCGACGCTGTCTGCGATGAGCAACTGCACGAGATGTGTTGCTGAATGAATGAGACATAGTGACATATGGATATGATGGAAGTACGATGCAGACCAAGCAGCGAGACGAGAGTTGCCAGCAGACTGCGCGAGGTCCACGCACGTCTGGCCTCCTGCTCTATAGTCCATATGGGGGATTTCATGCCCCTGGCCCCCGATTTGTTTTGGGGGGTTGGATTCTGCTACATTCGGATACACGCAGGAGCTCATTGTCTTTCGAAGCTGTCCCTAAATGATATGCTTATAATCATAGCTGCTAAGATTAAGCAAACTTGGGCTTTCTCATCTTGCTCCATCGGAGTTTGCATCGTGCGGCGGTTGTTGAGGTAGCTGGGGCAGATGTGAACTCATGGGACAAGACAAGCATAGGAAAGAACGAATCAACTTGGGAGGAGTCCATCCTGCAAACCGGGTGTCTTTTTCTTCGAAGAAGCTTGCAGCTTGTCTCCGGGATGGCATGAGGCTCTCAATTCTGTGCAAAGGGTGTCTCTTCTAGCTTGGCCGTGCCATGCCATACAGATTTCTCTTCAGTCGGTGTCAACACGAGCAGGCCTGGAGCGACTTCCAATGGGTCTGCCCCTGCTGCGAGAAGCACCTTGTTCTTCTAAGGGTAATGTAGGGGCCTTAATAATTAGATAGGGTTGTGGGCTCCTTAATGCTATAGTTATAGTAAGGAGCCATAAAGTAGACTAATTCTGGTAATTATTTAGGCTTCTACAGTATTTGTGCTTTCGTTGTTTGCGTTCACACTATGAGCTCGTGGCTGTCCGAAACCTTGATACGGCTCTCGAAGTATTGCGAGTGCTACGGCTCGTCTGGTGGATCCCTCTGCCAAAAAGAGAGACACACACACAACCACTTCTACTGGGCTAAACGAGACAAGACCGGTCGAATCTCAATCCGCCTAGCAACTAGTCAGGCGACGACTGTCGTAGTGCTGCGAAAAAGAATTACACTTTTTGGCTTCCAAAGTCAAGAAACCTCTGGTAAGATCCAGCTCCCGAGTGTTTATGCTCTTTTCAGGGTTACATGACTTGTGTTTAACAACGGGTACTAAGTTTACTCAAAAGCTTGGCAATACGAACACAATTTTGCATTTCCCTGCTTAGGCCCTTCCCGGATCGCGAGAATCTCTGCTAGTCTTGATTGCGGGCCGATGATATTCTGCATACAATGACGGTGAGTTTCGATCATGGTCAAGAGTGCCGTCCTCGTACAATGCACAAGCCACCCAGGCCTGAGCCACGCAAAGCGCATCCTGCTCCTGCTGGAAATAGTTGAAGGAAACAGTTCAAAGCCCGGGTACGAAGGGTATTGAGCATTCGCAGGTCTGAAAGGATGGTCATTACAAATTGAAGCCCCAGACGTTCCCGTTTCTGCTGGTATTGCTGGTTCTGTGGGTATTTCGATTCGATGGCCTAGAGGCGGTAAATGTTTGGGATATGCAGTCCCGCCACTCGGACGCATCAGGACCCTTGTCAGCATACTGCCTTAGGTTTTGAACGCTGCGGCAGCCGTCCAACAGAACCACATGCACTCGCACTGCAGAATCAGCAGCCTTCCTTCAGATTAGTCGTAGTTGAGACGTCGGTTTGGTGCTTCAGGGTCATCGCTGGGCAATGCTGGACCTATGTGCATCCCGGCATGTCCCGACTTTACGATAGCTAGCATCAGTGAAGGCGGACTGATGCCCAAAACAATAAGAAGCCGCTGAAGGTAAATGACAAGACTCACCGTTTGTTATTTCAGTATTACGTTCTCATGATGCCTTATGATAGGCGTTATTCGGCATTGTAACTAAAGTAAGATGCTTCAGCAACGTGCCTGCGAGCGCATGGTCGCCTGGATCGCGTTCACGCTTGGCTTGTTCTTTTAAGCTTTGGGGGTAAAGAGGAAGTACCGTTCGGAAGGTACCGATTCGGCGACGTCAGTTCGCGGATGCAGCTTTCCGCGTAGAACTGGTTTAACGGAGGCAAGGCAAGGCTGCGAGAATGCTGGCACACTAGTGACTAGGGTGGAAGCACTTGCCCGCACCAGCTCGGCAAAAGAGCAACACGCAAGCAAACTTGTACTGGCATGGTACTCATACATGTCCAACCAGCAACCCATCAAGAATCCGTCAATGCAAGCCCAAGGCACCTGGAAGTGGTCGAAATCAATACTTACCGGCTGGTAACTGCACGGCTTCCTGAGCATAATGGTCTACCGTGTCATGGAGGTCTGAGGTGTTCTGAGTTTCTTCCCAGTGATTTCGTGCATTCAGATGACCATTCCCGATTTGACTGATGCCGGGTGCCATCCAAGCCGCCTGAAGCCTCTAGCGGCCAAGGCCCCCGACCCAAACCCAAAGACCCTAAGTACCCTAAGCCTTCCAGCAAGGAGTCTTGCTCAAAAGGGCCAATGGGGTGAACCCATCGCAGTCTCGCAAGTTGACTTCGGCGCCGTGGTCCTCGCGTGAACCCGTACGAACAATCACTACGACGTCATGGTTCATGGAGATTGCATACTGCAGAGGGCTAAGTGTCAGGGCAGCTTGGGCGAGAGGTATTAATTCACGAGGCTGTACTGCCGAGAGACGGTTGAAACTTTCGTCGAATGAGTCGAACAACCAAGATGTGCCAAGCCAGGCACAAAACGACCCAGCGATACCATGCAGCAAATGCCAAGAACCTTTGGATACGTGGCCTCTTAAGACGATGTTAGGCTGAACTCCCGTAAGCCTGGGGCAAGGAGACTGCTCTTCAAGCTGCCAAACACAAGACCCAACGAGTCCAGCAGTATTCGAAGGATGTCGACGCCGCAGTTATGCCGAATGGCTGCACCTGGAGATCATGGTAGTGTTGCATCAACCCCGTGCCAGAATCGAGACCGTAGACTCCGATTGGCACAGGGCTCCTCGTACATTTGCAAGTGTCAAGCAACCCGTTGCGCAGGGACATTAAGGATTCAGGGGTCATATTAAATTCAATGCACTTGCCGTGAGCATCAAGCATGCTTTGGAAAAGGCGGCGTATGTCACCTACAAGTTCATGCAGCTACGCATCAGCCTGGAGAAGATGCACCGCAAAACTTGCTCCAACACCAACACAAGAAGACTCGTCAGCACTACCGTTCTCTGCAAGCATGCAGCCTCACAACGTTTTTACAAAAAACTCCAAGAGTCGCCGCAGGAGCAGGAGTAGGAGCAGGGAGCAGCTGTTGTAGTAGTAGGAGGAGGAAAGGAGGAGCGGTAGGAGTAGGAGTAGAAGTGGAGGAGGAGCAGCAGTAGCAGCAGCAGTACTAGTAGGAGGAGGATAGGAGTAGGAGCAGGAGTAGGAGTAGGAGCAGGAGTAGGAGTATGAGAAGGAGGAGGAGCACGAGGAGGAGGAGCAGCAGCATCAGCAGTAGCAGTAGCAGTAGCAGTAGCCGTAGCCGTAGCCGTAGCCGTAGCAGTAGCAGCTGCAGGAGCAGGAGCAGGAGCAGGAGCAGGAGGAGTAGCAGGAGTAGGAGTAGGAATTTCGAGTAGGGATAGGAGTACGAGTAGTCGTCGTCGCGGTGGTAGTAGTAGTAGTAGTAGTAGTAGTGGTAGTGGTAGTAGTAGTAGTAGTAGTAGTTAGTAGTAGTAGCAGAAGTAGTAGAAGTAGTAGTAGTAGTAGAAGTAGTAGAAGTAGTAGAAGTAGTAGTAGTAGTAGTAGCAGTAGTAGTAGTGGTACTAGTAGTAGTAGTAGTAGTAGTACTAGTAGTAGTAGTAGTAGTAGTTTTTGTAGTATAGGAGTAGGAGCAGGAAAAGGAGTTGTAGCAGTAATTAGTAGTAGAAGTAGTAGCAGTAGTATTAGTAGCAGTAGTCGTAGTAGTAGTAGTAGTAGTAGTAGTAGCAGCAGCAGTAAAGGCGAGTAGTAGTATTCACAAGCGCTGCACAGAGAGGTGTCTCACAGCGATGCTCAATGAAGATGGAGCTGGCGGCTTCTGGATCCTCGTGCTTCCGACACAGTAGCAACGCATGATTCCTTCAACCCCTGATCATGACGTTCACCAGTGGCATCATGAATCTTTATAATCTTCTTGAAGGTAAGAGAACAAATCACAAATGTCGTGGTGCATGTAATACTCTTCTCTGCTTCAGTCCTTCCATGTCAATTAAAGTTTAAGCCTCTAACGTCCTCAAACTTTAAACAACTTTCGAGCCTCGTGTCACCAATTTTAACAGCGGCTCCGAAACTCCATTCTGCAGACAAACTGATGTGTGAGAATGTTACGATCCTCAGTCTGGAACCACGACCACCTGGAGCTGCAATTCACAGCCGATTGGTAATCACAAACCCCGTGTCCACAAGTTGCAGGCTCCTCTTCCAGAAGCCAGCTCACCTCTCCGGCTTGTAGGCTTAGCTTCTAAGCTTAGCACTTAGCACACGAAACTTCACAGATAACATATCAGTAGCAGCCAAAATGCGACACTGCGCACTGGCATGGTAATCTTGCTGACTTCATAATCTCAGAATATGGCACGCAAGAGCTGAAGGTGCTGACTTGCTGCCATCTGTCATTTTGCCGGCTTGAGCGTTGTAAGACAAACGGTGGGCACCCCTCTCTCAAGCATGAAGTGGAAGCCGGAAGCGATAATACAGGGGCCGTAGGTTTTGGGGCCCAGTAAACAATCATTATAATAAGGAACCCCCAAAATGGTATAGGTAATTATTAAGGCCCCTACATTAGCATGGTTCATCAGGGTTCAAGTTCAGGTCGCCTCCCTCGGCTGTGTTTGCCTGAAGCCCTGAGCCTCGTTTACCCAACGGATTTGCCACACGATCCTACGACTTATGGCTCTGTCGCACCTGCCTTCAGAGTTTGAAGATATCAGATTTCCCGAGCTGCATTAGATCTGCTGCCTGGTGCCAATTGCAGTAACAAAGGCGGGCTGGACCGTTCGGTCGAGTGAGTGAAAAAGTGTTTTGGGGTCTGGGAGTGCTAGAGTATCGATCCACCTCGCCTGAGGCAACGATGCCATCCGCAGTGCCCTGAGAAGAGGCCTCATTGCGGAAGCATGCCGCTGGAGTCTGACAAGTGTGACTTGGACTGCAGGACTGCGCTTCTCCTGGGCTGAGGCTACGATAGTGTCATGACGTACTGCCGCTGCTGCTACTGTGCTGCGTACTTCTGCTACAAGATGCTACAAGTACCATCACGACAACTATGGAATCTACGGAGTGCTGGTTGAAGCTCAGGCGGCGGATCGGCAGCGCGCTTCGGCGCCGGAGGCGGGAAGACAAGCTCATCAAACCGATGGCTCGGCACCGGCGAGCCCTTGGGCGCTTGCTGACGAGGGTTCCGGGATGTGGTGTTCGGATGATCGTACGATCTATAGTCTGTAACGACCCTGTTTTGGTCGCAGGGTACTGCATATGCAATTCGTCATAGGGTCAAGAAACCTCTGCAGAAATCACTCTCGGGCGCCACAACCCCTATCAAGCAGCACACTATAGAAGAGTTCGGGGGGTCACGGGTCCTCAAAAGAGCTTAATGAGTTGCGGCGTCATGCCCAGGCTTCATCGATGCTCTAGACTCCACAGATGACCATCCTAAACCTTCTGACTTCCGGAAAACATGCTAGAGCCACACCGAAAGCCAGAAACTTCGGATTGGGCCCCGGCAGGCGGCGACATGACAGTCCTCAGTCGCGGAGACTGCAAAGCGGTCAGGAAGGGCTCTGAGGGCGCCATCCAACATCAAGTAGAAACGACACGAATGTCTGAGCCATGTCTACGCACGCTTTGGATATGACACCGTTATCGGGACCGATTCTGGAGCCGGGTCTAAAACTTTTCAACAGCTGGAACTCTAATCTTGCTGAATTGGCCTAATAATCTTGAAACTCCTAGCAAGCCATGCACCCCGAACCGCAAGAAGACTAGGTTCTGCATCCACCAAGTGAAAACTGGTCCAGCCTTTGCCGGCATGTGCCCCAGTACCCAGTCGATCCGTTTCTAGTCCATTCCGAGAGTCGGAGAGGCCATGTGCTTGGGAGGACTGTTGGCTGAAACCTGAAACATCAAGAGGAGTCTGCGAGCACAGAGTTCGGTGCACACAGATGGTCCCTTCAAGCTCTGCTCGGTTCCTGCTCTCAATTGCTGCTGCGCAACCTGCTGGCGCTGGGAGCTCCAGGATCCTGGCAGTCTTGGCCGTGTTTGTTTAGGCTCAGGAGATCTCAGGAGACTTTGTCGTTACGGCTTGCCACGCGTCCATATGGTGGAACCAATCGGAAAGGGTTCAGTCCTATTCTAAGAAACGAGAGTCTGCGTAGAAGATTCGGAGGTCTTACGATCTCAGGCAGACCGCTTTTTCGCACAGGCTGCTGCTGTGCCTGCCACTCTCTCCGAATCTCACACTCTTTTTGCGCATCAGGCTTTCAAGCATGCCCTGTAGTCCTCCAATTCAGGACTTCGGTGCAGACGGCCTCCAACGGTGCTGCGCTGCAGGTAGAATTTGTGGGTTTGCGCTCGCAAGGGATGGTGGTCCCCTGATTCTGCTTGTGCGCTTTGCAAAATGCTTCCAGCCCGGAGCCAAGAGACCGCCGAAGATGTCACACCGAGACTACTTACTACCGTGTGCTACCGTGCAGTTCTATAGCCCCGAATGCACATGTTTTCGCCAGCTGATACCGCCTCATGCCGCCAACACGACAACTGGCATTCAAGGTAACACCAGGAATTCACACGATCACAATCAGCATGGCGATCTCGCATTATGCTGCAAACCTCCAACTGGGCCGAGGCCAGACTACCACATGTAGAATTCAAGCGCTGGTGCCCAGATGTGCCCAGTGCTCGAACCAGCCGTCCAATATCATGCAGCCAAGAAGTATGGCGCGAAGAATGCTTTCACATCAAGCCAACACCCCTGGTAAACGGATCACAAAATCACCATGTACTTGTGTGTGACATCTGCCGCTACATGAACCTTTTGCCCGTTTCGCTCTCCCGAAGCTTCGAGGTAACCATGGCCAAATTTAAGAGAAAGTGCACCCAATGAGGGAAGATCCAAAATCCCAAGCAACTACATGAATAGGCCAGTGATCACCACCCCGGTTGACATGTAAAAAGTACACATGGGCAAGGAGAGATGAATCGTCGACACTTTCACCGAAAGGCTAGCTGCCCATCAGGGTGCTGACCTGGTTTGCTGTTGTACCGGTGGTCGCGACTGCGGATATACTGCCACAGCTACCCCGACCGTTACCAGCTACGCCAATGCCACAGCTACTACTGCTACGACGACGACGACGATTACTTCTACTGCTAATGCCCCTGCCGGTGCTGCTGCTCCTTCTGCTGCTACAGTACCACTGTTGATATCCCCAACCTGCCCCTTCGTTCGGCGATGCAAGTTGGTCACATATTTTAAACTCGCCCCCCTCCTTTGGCGATCCAGATTCATCACAGTCTTAAGTGCGCCCCCTCATTATGCGATCCCGCCTCATTTGGCGATCCCGGTTGATCAAATATCTTAAACCCGCCTCCTCATTTAGCGATGAGGTTTGACCACATGTCTTAAACGTACTCCCCTTTGACGATGCCGGCCGATCGCATTTCTTGAACTTTGGCGACGCAGGTTGACTTTTGATTTTGACCACATATTTGAAACCCCCCNNNNCCCCCCCCCCCCCGCACCTAATTCGCTGCAGCAAGCTCCACGTCGGAGAAGCTCTGCTCACTGCGATCCCTGATCACATGTAAATGCCCAACTCAGCGCCAGCGCCAACGCCCGCCAGACCTTCCCCAAAAAAGCGCAGCCCAAGCGCCCGCCACCGCGCCAGCGCCAGTGCCACGCCCTCCCCCGCGCATGCAACGCCAGCGCGAGCACCATGGCAACGCCAGCCCTATATTTACTGTTTCTAACAGCGCCAGCCCCAGCGCCAGCGCCGGGGAATCCCCAACTACGAGCAGTACTATCACTACCAGTACTTCCTACTAGCAAATATAGCTGCTATAGAGCTGCAGCTACAGCTGCGGCTACTACTACGACGACCACAACGACGACGACGTCGACTACGTCTACGACTACGTCTACCACTACTGTTACTACTAGTGCAAGTGCAAGTGCAATGACAAGTACTAGTACTATCGGAGCGCCGACCTACCAAGCTGCGCGGGTTGAAGCCCGCAGGGCGTGCGTTAGTTCATCAGCTCTGCGCGAGCCGTGGCTTAAGCCACGAGACGTCGAAGGACAAAGAGCACATGTCGATCCAGCTGATGCCATCACCTGCTCCGCAGGTTCCTGATTCGTCCGCCCCTAAGCTATCTCTAATTTCTGTGCAGAGCGCACCAGAGCTCCTCGCAGTGATGGACGCCGACGATGCCGGCATCACCGGCGAGGCATCGTGCAAAGTATGAAAAGTGGGAGCTCAATTTGAGCTCGCACTCTTGAGGAAAGAGTGTGAGGACTTTAGACGTCAGCTTGACGCGTCTAGCCGACGGGAGCAGGGACTTGCGGCACAAGTGCGTGCCCAACATGCTCTTCGACAGTCCCGAGATAGCTAGGCTCGGCAGGCTGTGACCGCTGCGACCGCCCGCGCGTCCGCCTTTGGCCCGATTCCTTCTTTCTAGAACCGCTTTTGCGTGAAGGGACCGATGCCGGCTGCATCGAGATGCTCTTGACGGCCGTCACATACGACGACCCACGCATCACGGAGTGTGCAATCGGTGCGCGTTCCTGCGGGGCCCTCGTCCGCCTGCTTATAAACAAAAGCTCAGGCGTGCAAAGAGTCAGGCCGTGTCCTTCAAACACTGGTGGACTCCAATGTGGAGGTGCGTACCGTCCAGGGCCGTCCCTTGTCGGACGTGTACGGTGCTGGGTTTAGAGGATTCCCGTGCAGCGAGTTTGACGATTCAGATAGGGTGACCCTGTTCGTGGGCTCCCATAATCTGACTGACACCGTCCAGTGACGCGAATGTCGTTGCCTACAGGGAGTGGTTCAATCGCTTGTGGCACGCCTCGTCCCCAATAGTGATCGACCATGCTCCAAAGCCCGATCGTCGCCTTCGAGCTAAAACACCAGCAGCGGGGTCGTCCGTTCCGCCAGCTTCGTCGCGCTGACCACTACGCCGTGCGACAGCCGCGAACGTTTCGCGTGTTTTACGACCCCCGCTGCCGTGAGAGCCGGCAGTCCGAAGCTTTTACAGAGTGGGGCTGCTGAAAGGGGCACCTCGCCACACCGTATAGTTCCGTTGTCTTACGAGCTTGGTGAGCGTTAGCCTCGTACTGCCGCAGCTGCTTTTGCCAGACGAGCGGACACCGCCGGGTGTTCGCTCCCTCATAAAATGTAACGTACTCTAGCAGTGCCATACCATAAAGGTAACCAAACCGCGGAGCGTGAGCTCTAGCAGCGCAGGCAGTTTGGTAAGCCCTTGGTACAGCGCGGCCGGGTCGTGCGACCCGCGCCAGGACTGCAGCGAGCGCCGCCCGCCGTGCGGCAAAAGAGGGTTACGTGCTTGCTTGGGTTTTTGGGGTAAAGCGGCTAAGCCTACTTTGCTCTTGCTGTCTTCCCGTTTGGTCTACTTCGTTAGTGGCATCTGCCACTCTGTTCAACGACGACCGCTACTACTACTACTACTACTACTGCTACTACCACTGCTGCTACTACTGTTACTGACGACCACGTCTACTACTACTACTACTGCTGCTGCTGCTGCTGCTACTGCTACTGCTACTGCTACTGCTACTACTACTACTACTACTGCTGCCACTGCTACTATCATCTGCGGACGCTGCCGCCGTCAACCACTTGCTGTGCGGATGGTGCCCACCTCGCTAGTTCGGTGACCGGACAGCGCCGCCAAGGGCCTTGGATCAGCGGGGTTGTTGTACGTGCTTCCAGCTGCTGCAGCCGACAATGTAAGAAGCAGGAGACAAGGGCCACTCTCTGATTGCATGCCTAGGAGTGGCACCTGCACCAGCGACGCCACAGCCTCTAAAAGGCTCCTCTGGGAGCGCAAGGAATGGGTCTGCTGCTGTTTGAGCTGCCAGTGGCTGCCGACATGAGTTTGCTCAGCCAGCACTTGATCTGATGCAGGAGCATGCTGAGCAAAACGATGCCTGTTCCGAACTTCTCTGTAGTTACTAGTTGGCAATCGTCGCCGTGAGTTGCACAACTGC
Source organism: Symbiodinium sp. clade A Y106 (assembly GCA_003297005.1). Lineage (NCBI taxonomy): Eukaryota > Dinophyceae > Suessiales > Symbiodiniaceae > Symbiodinium > Symbiodinium sp. clade A. Next base: position 20,907 of record BGNK01004134.1, read on the forward strand.
CGTCTGGCTGAACTCTGAATTCCGTGCGAAAATAATGGAACAACTTCCTGCGGTCAGCAGGGGCTTATCGCTTCATTAACCGATAGATTTTGACACCGAGTAAAAAGCAAAGCCCAAGCACTGCCGACGAGCATAAGCAAGGCTCCTTTCGTGCAGAAGATAACCTGAGTCCCAACCTTCGATGCCCTGCTGCATGCAAAGCAACTTCTACTGGGGCAGCAGTGTTTCACGACGCAAGCAAAGAATGCAGTCGGGGTCGGGGGCAATGGAAAGTCCCGTTTGAGAGATTCCGCTCATGCCAGCCACGCAGTGTCACAGTTTGTCAACCGACGAGTTCTGCAGTAGCTTCGTCAAAGACGGGCACGTTGACGACATCAATGCTAGCTAGGTCTACACAGTGCAAAGGCACGTGATGTCGCCAACAGCTGGCATTCACTTGCTGATGGGATCGAGCTACGAGCGCTCAGCTTCTCCAAATCCGCACCGACGGGGCTCGTCTGTCTATTCTTGTCTGGAGTTGCAGTTCACCCAGAAGCGTAGTGAGCAAACGTCACAACCACAAGCACGCAAGACTCATGTCGAATGTCGAAAGCACTAGGAGCACCGGCGAACAATGGGACGACGTCGACGCAAACGACTACACTTCGCACTAGGCCATGCCTCTTCATCCCTTTACTCCTGGACCGTAGCTGCTACTGTTGTCACGATGGACACTACGCTTCAAATGCCACTGACCAATAATCGTTTTGGCCATCATATGCAAGCATTGCTACTGAAGCTGTAGCCTTCGCAGTAACCTTTGGGAAACGAGCAGGTGCAGTGCAGGTGATCCGACTGATCATGAGTCAGTCGGACACCGATCCTGTCTCCGAATTCGAGCCTCTGCTTGACTCCGAGTCAGACTTGCCGTCAGCCTCGCCGTTTTTGAGAGCGTAATTAAATTAGGCTGTCATGATTGGGGTTTATAATTCACAATGGAAAAACACCACATCGCAGAACCCACGACCTCATGCGTGTTTTTGACTGTTTGACTGAACAATCGCGCACCATGCAGCAAAAAAACATAGCAGATGTACCGAATCCCCTGGGCTATGGATATGTTCGCGTTCGTCTGCACATGACGTAGCACCCGACCCCCATCCTGTGCAAAGAAGTACATGCTATGCACATTTTGAAGGGGCCCAGAGAAAGACGTTCGAGGATGTGTGTCTTTGTCGACGCGCGGCTGGCTTGTGCTATTACTACTTGAACGAATGCAAGGTATGGTCACACAGAAACAACAAAGTTCCAGGTATGAACACGGTGTAACTAGTGCGGAGGGGGGTGCCGCACTTCATGTCCAGCCAGAAGTGATACTGGCAACGACGAGGCAGCATTATTTGCTTCATGTTGCTTCATGGTGGCCAAAGCTAAGGTATTGCAGATTCAGCAGGCATGACACAAGTGGAGAGAAAGAAACCCAAAAGTCCATCAAAGACACTAAGCCGTCATGAAGCGATGTCTAAACAATCCAATACACCGCCGACCCACGCCCTGTTCACCTGCTGCTCATTGTTATCTGGCTGCTCCGGCTGGGCATCCTCCTGCACCGCGGTTTGATGGGCTCCCTTTTCAAGTTTAGGTGGTACAACGTCCTACATCAAGCGAAATGCCTGGAAGACGTGCAAGCGCTTCGCGGAAGCATCATGACGCACAGCGGACAGGTCTAGTTCGATCTAAGCTCCCCTTCTTGCAGCATGGAGCGAAACACCACTTCGTAACTACCGGTGCCAAACAGTGCAAACGCAAGTGTCGGCCATGCAAGGCGGCGGGTTGTCTTCAGTTTTGCTGTCCTCCTCCTCATCCTCCTCCTCGAGGGCTTTCACGATCTCGTTGCAAGCCTGACAAACAAAGAAGGCTAACATAATTGGCAAAGTCCAGAAGAGCCACCGACAAAGCCATACTTACTGGGCCGTGCGAACACGCCAAACCTGACTCTGGCACCCCGAAGCTCAAAACACAAACAGAACACCAGTTGGACTTGTCTCCTCATTCGTTGCACGGATAAGAATACATGTCATGTGCAAGCCATAGAGCCATCTACCAAACACCCAGCTCCGAAACCCCTCAGACCTTGGCCGGCGTACAAGAGCTCCAGGTCGGATCCTTGCAGCCACCGGTTTACGGCATAGACGAGGTGGGTGTAATATATAGGGGCCCTAATAATTAATAAGGACCACCAAAATAGTATAGGTAATTATTAAGGCCTCTGTATTAGAGTTGCGGGTGATTGGGGGTTTTTTGTAGCTCCAGGCTCGCTCTGGGCTCAGACAGGCTCGAAAAGGTCTTATGGCATGAAAGGGATTGTGCATATTGGCTCTACGTGGAGCCACAATGGAATGGCTCCAGTCAACCTTCGAAAATTCACCGACTCTGAGCATTGAACACCGTAAGCTGAACGGATCTACCCCATCGAACATCTGGTGGTGAAGCGAAGTGCCTGCCAAGTAGGTTCTGAAGTACTTGCCTGATTCGCCTTGATCAAGTGTCTGCTTCAAAACTATGCTGATAGTACATAGAAATGCCAACAGGCTGATACGGCTGCTCTCACAGAGGTATCGACTGCCGCAATGAACGGGACATCATGGTAGCTTCAGTAACCCATCCTAGAAGCTCCGACAAAACACAATTTGAAGCATAACACAACCTTGCCAGCTGCTTCTACGAACTCCCTGCAACTTGACAAATGCCTGGAAGAGCGCATCGAAAAATCCCAGGTCGCCACCCTGCTCAGGTGGTCGGGATCTAGCTCACACGCACTGTCCGCATGGTGTGCATGTATGCTTACGATTGCATACGAATTTGGGATGATTTTACAGTTTTTTTTGTTTTCTCTTCTTCCCCGGTTTTCTCTCTCTCTCTCTCTCTCTCTTTCTCTCTCTCCCGGGCATGAGGGCCGATCAAAGCCCCCAGGCATCATGCCCACCCGAAGTGTTTTCGGGACGTGACGAGCGAAATCCCCCGGAAGCTAAAGCCTTAAAGTATACGATAATGTAGCATGGGTTATCGTATATGTTCTCACAGAAACATGCATGGAAACCACTGTTCTTTGCCAGCGAATACACGCATCGCATGAGGTACAAAAGACGAACATTGTGTGGCTCCCACTGTGTTTTTTGTAGTGCCGAATTCGCAGTTCAAACATGAGTCCCATTGTTTTCCCCACATGTGAGCATGCACTTTGTGGGGTGAATCGGAGAAATACCTGCCTCTTATTGTGGAAAGCAAGGACACAGCGTTACCTATTGCCATAAGTGGCCTAACATGCGTGCAGCAACAGTGTCAGGTCAGGCATAATTCCCGCGACGGAAAAAGCTCGGAAGAAACACTTGCGTCTTTATTGTGAATCAAGGACACAGCGATGTATGCCGCCTTAGGTGGGCAACATGCGTACTCCAACATTGTCACATCAGGCATTTTGCTCCTAGGTAGTCTGCATGTTTGTAGGATGAAGTAACAAAGCACTCGGTACAGCAAGGTTCACGTAGTAGTACAGCAACAGTGAAATACCAAATGTATATCTTGGTCGAAAACTGGTAGTGCAAATCAAGGAGCCGGCAATATCTAAAGATGATAACATGCAAAATACCAAGCAGCAAACAGGTTCTGAGCTTCCAATCCCCTATGTGTTGTGTTCTGCAGCTCAATCTATGGGTCCATGCCGGTCGTAGAAGGCGGCGAGCATTCTCCGTCGTCGGTACGAGGCTGGGCCTTCATCATTGTCACTTTCGATGCGCTCTGTTGGGCTTCTGAAGTTCGTCCCTGGCGCATTTCCAAGTCCGTGGTGCGTTTCAAGAAGCCACCACTCGCTTCCCCCAGATTGGCTGGGGGTCCCCCGTCACGTACTCCCTGATCATGTAGTGCAGGCGGTTCACGGGCCTGAGGTACGGCAGGTTGTAGGGCTGCTTCCACCGCCTTTAGTGAGTGTGTCAAGGAGCGCCGTGGACCTCGTTGAGGTCTTCCCCCGGCCATTGATCAAGTTGTTCACGAAGGTCGCGTAGCTCCAGGATGACCCCCGTAGCTCCTCGTCGTCTCTTCTCGCGAGCTAAGTTGGAGCTCAAGATCCCCCGATTTTGCGTGAGGGTGTCTGCTGGATGACTATCAGGGTCACCTCTTTCGATCACAGCAAGGTATTCGATGGTCTCCGCCAGAAGGAGCCAGTGTCCCCCGTGGTGCCCTTCAGACTGGACACCTTGCAGCGCCTGGCCGAGCAGCCTGAGCACTTCCCCCATTGACAGCATGGCCTCGCTCGATGAGCCCGCCGCTTCCCCCCTTTGAATCGTCATGGGGAGATTGTTCAACCATGCGAGCACAAGGTCAGTGTCGTGCTGGATGTCATAGTAAGAAATGTAGTTGCGTCCATCGGCAGAGGCTAGTCGCTGCTGTGCTTTGTTGCGAATGCGTTCAAGTGCTGTTGCCGTGGGGCTCTCTCTCTCTCTCTCAAGAGAGAGAGCACGAGCAGCCCTCGCACTTTCCGCGCGTCTCCGCGCCGTGGTTCGTGTTTGGTCTCTCTCTCTCTCTCTCGCTTTCGCTCTCAGCGTCTGTCTTTTCTCCAGGATGTGGAAGCACAGTCCCTATCTCATCCTTTTTCTTTTGACTTCTTGTCCTACGATTCTCTCGTCCCATCGGCTTTCTCAAGGAGCCGGGTCTCGAGTCGCAGCTGTTGGATCCCAGGTATAACCAAGCCTGCCATTGTTGCGCCTGCAACCATCACGCCACGGGTTATGCCTCTTGTTCCATGCCAGCTTCTGTTGGAAGACTGTTCTACTGATAAGAGTGCATCTTGCGATGCCGACATCATGTAGGGTTTTGACAACACCGCTGCAACAATGGACGGTCCGATGGATGGTAGTTATGGAAGCATGGAGATCATGCTGTGAGCGCAGACGAGATTTGCTGAAAAAACAGGCGACATATAATGAAGACGCGGCACATGATACAGGCAAACGGTTGCGAGGCAGCAAAACTATCTGCATCTGCATTCTCCAAAGCCGAGCTGTTCTGTCGTCCCTGGTCCTCATTGCATCGGAGCATATGGCACGGCTCCTCTCTGCCCTCATGGGCCATGGGGTACAGAGCGACCATAACCAACTTTGTTCGACACAGTTTTCCCGACCAACTACAAACACCGTCAAACACTCTCTCTCTTCCCCGCTTTCGCTATCTCTCTCTTTCCCCAGCAGGCTCCCGGACAATGCCAGGCTGCTTGTAAGATTGCGTGGCTATGCGAAGAAAGGCCGCAGCCGTCAAAGCCCGAAGCCGGTCCGGACCGTCGCTTATGTTTAAATTCCCGTGAACTCGCAGCAGCTGCAGCATCAGCAGGTGCATGCCACAACAACTGGACACAAACTGTTGCCCGAGCTTGGAACAGTGTGTGGGGGCAGGCACAACTGTCTAATCGCTTGCACCCATCAACCAATCGCCCCCAAGCTCCCTCATGTTCCTATCAAAATACGTCATTGTAGCGACTCCCCAGACATGCAGCATCCGCTGGTGAGGATACATAGCTGCCATCCTGAGCCAGGCTGTGAGTGAAGACGGCTACTCAAACACAAAAACACACACACATACACTGGCAGAGGCTGACTCTCTCTCTCTCTCTCGTTTGCTCTCCCTGTAGACATCGTTGCATGCATACGCATGTGACAAATGTACACACATATAGACATACTATATATATATATATACATAAACGCATGCATATCCATTCTGGATGTGTAGAAAATGTGTACACAATTGTATACAGGGAAGCAGAATTGGAAAGACGACAAGTGCTGAAAGGCAGCAACTACGGAGTAAATACGGCTCTCAGCATGATGGACGGAGATCGCCTTAGACACCCTGACACAGCGGTAAATCTAGGCATGAGGCATGGAGGTCACTTGTCCAGTATATGAGGCATGGAAGGCTTGGTTTTGTGATTCCTGACACATGCCATCCCGGAGTGCCTCTTGCTGTCCTTGGTGCCCGCTTTGGCTGCAGCACCAAGCCCGCTACTGTAGGAAACAATCAATAGGCCGGCCTCCCCAGTGCTGCCCTCTCCTCGCATCCGCCGGCGAGCCTGCTATCTTATTTGGGAACTCAAGTGTAACATGAGTTCCGGATTGGCACGCTGCTAGACTCTACAATCGCATACAACCCGTGTCACAATACCAACAGACAAACACGCCGGCCGGCATGCACTTGTATGCCAGACAAGTGTATGATTGCGCAGGGCAAATACGCAGAGAGACACATGCGCCCCGTATGTTATGGGCTGCTTAACGGCCGGCGGATAGTTTTAATGAGAAGGGCTATGTAAGCAATACGTGCTCATACCGCAGACCCTACACAAACCAACTCTCCACCACCCCTAAACATGCAAGTAACCCTTTCTTGTCTAGGCACCTGTCGCTGCTCTGCCTCCTCAGCTGCTTGGCGCCTGAACTTCGGACAAACTCCCGTGCACAAGCCGTGAAGGTCGAGGAACCTAGATTCGGGGTGTGGGGGCTTCGGGTTCGGCTCACGGGATGAACACTTCTTGTCTTAATGTGCAATTCCCGGGCTGTTGATTCCTCTGCATGAAGTCCGCATCTTAGGCATAGCAGTACGGGGCTCCCATGCTGGTGCGCACGGAAGCCTCGCTTCCGTGTTCAAGGGTTAGGGGTAGGTTCTTGGCGCAAGGTCTTCGCATTACTGTCTGCAGACTCAATTCAATAGGTGTTTCCTGGCTAAGTCATCTCAAACTCCCTGCTGAGCGATTTCGCCTGGCTGCCTTGCAGGAACCGACGCGAAAACAATCGAATCGGAACTGTGTGCACAACCACGAGTTCTCCGGTGGTTCAGCCATAGTTCCCAGCCTCGGTTTCCATCAACTCGTTTGTCTTCACCCTACAAGAGATTACAAAAGTACTCAAACGACCCAAACAACTGCAAACCAATTTTAAGAGTAATGGCAAAATACCAAGCTCAGAGGCCTTTGGGATTCCAGCTTGGTCCCTGGACTGGGTTCCCTCGCCGAGATACTCTACTTCCCCTTCCACGCTCAAACAGAATGCAGTTATGCCGCAAGGCTTCTGCAAGTTCTATACATCAAGTGATTATGGTTTAGACTTGCCAGCTTCCTGACCGAGATCGCGCCTGAGATCCGCGGCCACGTTCATGGCTTTGGTCACGGCGAAAGTCGTGGCCTGCTGGGGGTGCTGGGCCAAGAGGCAGCGTACTTGGAGTTTGGAACGGCTTGTCGTGAAGGTCACATGGGCTTGATAGCCACGGTACTGACGCCGAGTTTAGCTGAGGCTCCTCAAAAACACAACTTGGCACAGCCAGGGTCGTTTCAAGATCTAAGACAAAAGTGCTTCTTGGTAGACGGCACTAACGGCAATGCACCTATGTCCGCTAAAATACTATCCGGATTCCCAACTACGTCTACTACTCCTGCTGCTCATGGTTGTATTGGAGCATTTAAGAGCTTTTCGTGTGTTTCTTCATCAGCCCTGCCTCGTTACCGCGGTTCCGCGCGTTGTTCGGCTCCGGCCTCAGAGGCATGCGTTGCTCATGACGGCCTGGCAGTAGTAGGTCGCGGAGGAGTAGCAGCAAGTCGCTGGCGCCGACGCCGTCGTCGCATTCGTGGTGGTGGTACTGGAGGCAGTGCTAGTGGTGGTGGTCGTAGCAGCAGTACCAGTAGAGGTAGTGGTGGTAGTAGGACTGATAGTAGTAGTAGTAGTAGTAGTAGTAGTAGGAGGAGGAGTAGTAGCAGTAGCAGTAGCAGTAGCAATAGCAGTAGCAGCAGTAGCAGTAGCAGTAGTAGTAGTAGTAGTAGCAGTCGTCGTAGTAGTACTAGTAGTACCAGTAGCTGTAGTACGAGTGGTAGTAGTAGTCGTCGTCGTGGTGGTGGTAGCGGTAGTAGTGGCAGTCGCAGCGACAGGGGTAGGGGTCGTGGTCTTGGTGGTGGTGGTGGTGGCAGTGGCAGGAGTGGGAGTAGTAGTAGTAGTAGTCGTCGTAGTAGTCGTAGTAGTAGTAGTAGAAGTAGAAATAGAAGTAGAAGTAAAGTAGTGGTAGTAGTAGTGGTAGTAGGAGTGTTAGTAGTAGTAGTAGTAGTAGTAGTAGTAGTAGCAGTAGCAGTAGCAGTAGCAGTAGCAGTAGCAGTAGTAGTAGTAGTAGTAGTAGTATTTTGCAGTAGTAGTAGCTGTAGTAGTTGTTGTTTGGTGTTGTTGTTTGTGGTTCTTGCTGGCTCTTGTTTGATGTTTGTTGTCACTTGTTTATTGTGTGTTGTTTCTGTTTGTGCCTGTTTCTGTCGTTGGTTGCTGTAAATACTAGCAGAACATGGGACTAGTAACGAGTGGTCTGCGCGGATCTATTCGTTGTCCTCAAAACGCTGACCACTAGAATGAGTTACAAAAAGCTTCTGCTGAGCCACCTTGAGCCCTACGGGTACACGGTGACAAAGGGCAAGAACAGTCTTCAAAACGATGTGGTGTATCATCGCAGGAGCGCACAGGATTAGGATTAGGAATTAACATCTCTGAAACTGTTGTAACGGCATCATCAACATCAAGAGGCTGGTTGTCTTCGACGGGCACTGGCTGCATCTGCGAGACCTGCTGCTTCCGTCCCGACGATGGGTCTTGAGTCTGCTAGGTTCCTTCCTCTGAGTGGCTTCACTGTGCTGGAGCTGTGCAACGTTTTGTGCAGCACTGGAGATGCTGCTGAGAAGGAAGGATTCACCCTCACGACGTGGGCATACATTGGGACAGGAAGGCCGCTCATGCTTCCTGTTTCTTGGACCTGCTGAGAAGAGGAAGTAATCAGCGACGTCCTGCGCTGTCGCAGTGATTGAACTACGTCGAAAAAGAACCAGAGAGAACCGCTCATGCTCTGTTCTTCTAGACAAAGCATACCAAACCTCTACAACCGGAACTCGGAACACCCCCTTGTATTGCCCTCACGATCATCGGCAGTGTTCGTTGTGACGAGGATAGCACCAAGCAGGATAGCCTATGGTGCAAAGACGAACCTCAAGCTTTTGGAAGAAAGCTCGAGGTTCGTTCCTCTATGCTCGGCCGTGCAAGTTGCAAGACAGCAAGTTGCCAGAGTCTTCGCCTGGTGTCTCCGAGATCCAGCAGTGGCAGTGGCTTGCGCGGGACGTGCCTTGGATATTGGAAAAAACAATGGCGCTCTGCACTTAGCATCATACGAGGCTGGGTCTGCTGTTTTTCATCTGGCATGGGTGCATTAGGACACTTTTTTGCGACTTGTGCTTCTGTTGGAGGAGCAGCCAAGCCGTAGTTAATACGGACACTTCCCTCGAACCGTCATCATTTGCCACGTCACACGCACTGCGCCGGCTGCATCTGCAGGTGCATCCTTGGCCTGGTGAGCAGGCAGGTTGATGTCATCACGACTGCAATTGCACGCCTGTGACCTTGCTGCTGCTGCTGCTGCTCTACGTACTACTGGTGCCGCTGCTGCTAATAGTGATACTTTTGCTACGACTGCTACGACGACGACGAGGCTAAAGACTCCTGCCTCCGCCTCCTGCGCAGGTATAGTTTTTTTTTGCCGTGTCTGTATGGGACCGCGGGCCAGGCCACGGGCTGCGCGGGCGAAGGGGCCTACGCAGGCCACGGCAGACAGATTGTGGCCGCGCAACGGACTGCCGGATTGGTCGTGGTCCAAGCATGTCCAAGCCACGGACCGGAGCTATGGCATCTATGGACTTTAGATTTAAAGTTAAAAGAAGATGTTGGTAGGCAAAGGGCTCAATCCCAAACAGAAGATAGGAAAGCGCAAACGCAACGTTTACAGAAGATGTTGGATGGCAAACCCCTTACCCAAAAGGAGAGGAGACGGCGGCACCCTGAACCCCCAAAGAAGATCTTAGTTCGCAAACCCCTGAAACCCAACCCGAAGGAAGATGTTCGCTGGCGAACCCCAAGCGTCAATCCTGAATGCAAGTATTGCTTGGCAAACCCCATACTCTAACAACAAACCCTAGAGGGCAGCACGAAAACAAGGTCTTTGCTGTCTTGGTCGTAAAAGAAGGACTTCTGCTGGCACACCCCAAAGGAGATTCTCATCGGCAAACCCCAGAACACAAAATGCACCCAAGGCGGGCCGAAACAGCGAACAAGGATGCTGTCTCGCATACCCTAAAGCGACCCTGGATGTGTTTGCACATGGAAATCTCGCAGTTCATGGTCGGAACGGCACGCAGCGTGCTGTTTCACAACTTTTTATAGTCGCGCACTCGTTCAGGAAGAGCACGATCTCCGAGAGGGATTGAATAGGGGATCCCTTGTGTTTTACAATGGGTTTGATCACGTTTTTGAGGAGCCGTTTGCCCAAACGTTTGCCGACTGTGCTGTGGCAGGTTCACAGTCGGAACAAGTCGGCACTCTGCGGAAACTGTTCCGGCTGTGCACAAAGTTAAGCATCCTGGGGCCGCAAGGTCCGAAGTGCAAAGCGTGGTCAATATCAGTGTCTTGAGCATATTCGTGATATGAACGCCAATGCCCACCGCCCCCCTTCAAACCCTGAAACCTGCGAAATAGCAGGATTCACTGGGGCACGTCGCACCCAAAACACGATGCGGCTTCGCAAAACTTGAACCCAAAAGAAGATGCCTTCACAACATACAACCTCAAAGGCCTGTACGGAGGGATGATTGGTTCTCCAAAAGCCTGAACTGAACAGAAAATGGTGCCAAAACCCGTCCTAAACTTTTTAACAAGGACGCCTGCCATGGTTCCCCGCATGAGAAGATACCCTGGAAGGACATTATGGCTAATTTGAAGCCCAACCCAAGATGGTAAAAAACTGCACAGGATGAAGAAGCAAACACTGGGCAAACGCCAGAAAATACAGGGGTGACCGCAAGCCGAGAAAACAAACCTACAAAGATGTGATGGTGGCAAAACCCTGTAGCAGGGATCACGAGTTCTTAGAAGACCAAATCAAACCCGAAAAAGAGATGATGGGCAACGGAGGGCCCCTGCAGCCCACCGCGGGCCCGAATCAATCCCAGCCTTGTGTGTATCTGTTGCGGCTTCCAATGCCTACTGCTGTTTATGCTGCATTCCTTATCGGACCCGTCACGCCCGAAACCCCAAACCCCTCCTACTGCCTGCGTCGGCTTCGAATCGTCTTCGGTCTTCCACCACTCCTGGCCCTGGCCCTTCGCAGCGCTGGGCCGATAGGCACCACCCTCCTCTTGGCTGAAAAACCTGCTGTGCAATGCCAGTTTGGTCTGGGTGCTATTCGTGTTTTCCATGACTCAGGTCGGCGAGCAAAGCATGACAGCACCGCGTATTGAAATCAGCTGCACTTGAGTAGTCGGACTCATGACCGTCGCTGCAGAAATCAAAGCAGTAGTGGTAGTAGTGATACTGTCGCAGTAATGAAGGTCATATTATTCCTTGTAAACACTAATCTTAGCAGCGGCAGTCGTAGTCGCGGTAGTCGTCGTAGTTGTCGTGTCGTCGTCGTCGCACAGCCGTGGTAGTATAGGCAGGAGAAATAGTGGCAGGAGTGGCAGCAGCAGCAGTAGTAGCAGTAGCAGTAGCAGCAGCAGCAGCAGTAGCAGGAGCAGGAGCAGGAGCAGGAGCAGGGGGAGGAGGAGGAGGAGGAGTAGCAGGGGAGTAGTAGGAGTTGGGCAGGGCAGGAGCAGTCGTCGTCGTGTAGTAGTAGTAGTAGTAGTAGTAGTAGGAGTAGTAGTAGTAGTAGGAGTAGGAGTAGGAGTAGGGGTAGGGGTAGGGGTAGGGGTAGGGGTAGGAGTAGTGTGAGAAGTAGGTGGAGGAATAGGACAAGTACGAGTTGAGTTCTCCTGCAGTAACTGAGATCGGGCAGAATAGTGAGCATAGCCGCATGGGCATCACAGACCAACGATGTTGCACCATCATAACCGCCGCCGCAGCAGCAGCAGCAGTGGCAGCATCTCCAAAACACTCAGGTCACGATCAAGCCAAGCCTTGGATAATAGCAATACGCGCTGCCACCGTGTTCATGATCATGGTCATAAATTATCATAAAGTGCAGGGCTTTTCTCTTGATCGGCATGTCAATGTTACCAGGAAGAACACGCATGACCAGGTGTGGGAGTCTAGACCATGGCAGGAATGGGGCATGTCCGAATCGGGAGGTTCTTGAATCAAGCCGCACCCATTCTGGCATAGAAACAATCATCGCTTCGGACTTGCACTAGCATTACTAGCACTGAGGCCAAGGCGGCAAGCCGCTGTTGCCGAAACGGGTCTCATCAACCTTCTTACAAGCCGAAGACAGTGATGAACTTTCCAGTGGCTGTTAGGTAGTAGCAGGTCCACGCGCAAACATCTGCGATTGCTGCCCTTACTTACTGTTCGTGTTGCATCATTGGGTTGTTGAGGGCTGGTCATGGTTTCGGAAGGATGGCGAACGTATATATATATATATACACACAATATGAACTTGAGCCACGAGTTAGCGCCAAGAACAGATGCAAGGAAACGCGCAAACATCTTTTCATGCAAAGAATGTGAAATCTGTGCGATGCGACATCGGATACGAACATGACCGATCAAAACCGCCGTATGGAAAACAGTGCCGCGCACGCCAGCTCCTGAAGCTTGTGTACTGCGCACACTTTTGAAAGGCCCAAGCATGCGCAAAGACAACATGCCGGACACAGATCTCTGGTTGATGCTCGGCTGAGACAAGCGATTGCCTGCTAAAGCTGATTTGGACGAAGCCTTGCTGCTGTGTTTTAGGCCGTGCATATGTAAGTCTGCGTAGTCGTGGATGCAGAAATGATTAGAAGTGCAAGCTCGCATTGATGCCGATCTCGCCTTATTTTCTATCACATGGTAGAAACCACTCCGAGATGCCGACCTGCTTGTCCAGGTGATTCTGCAGCTCCTGCGAAGTTGCAAACACTGCTTTATGTCGATACGATACCCCATGTAGCAACCTCAACTTCTAAGCCCGTGAGTACGATCTCGAAGTACACCACAGCTGCCTTCCAACATCCCGCATTCAAGCTGCCAAGATGCTCCCTGCACCCTGCAACCCGAGCTGGCCCATTAGTGCCAGTCAACCGAAAACTGCTATAAACGGATCATTCAATAAGACGTGCCAATTGTCTTCCAGCTCTGAGGCTCCTCTTCCCAGCCCTCGCCAGCATCACTCTCCTCCCGCCAAGGATCGCGCGAAGACAGCTCAGATGCTGTGACAAACCCGAATTCTGAAGCCGCTAAGCGCCTGAGAGAGGCCTTCTGCAAGCAGTGTGTAGCTTGTACAACATCCGGGAACTGGCGCATCAATTGGGAGATGTTGACGGTCTGCAAGAAGGAAGTTCTCCGATTGGATCTGTCTAGAAAAGAACCGCGGAGCTATGGGAGCTCTGACGACCTGAACTCTACCATGACATGATGCTTAGACTGCTGTCGAAAACGCTTTCAGTACCCCTCGAAGGTCCCAGAAGAAACTGCAACAAGCCAAAGCATGTGCCAGGCTCTCCTGTGCCAAGACTTCCTCGTCCTCGTCGAACTGTAAGGCTTGGCTTTGTGTGGCCTTGATGAGTCTTGGAGGCACAGATATGTCATGCAGGAATATCCGTCCCGATAGTCCGAGCTGTGTATCTTCATGGCATGGCATGGCATAGACAAACGAACACCTGTACTTTCACCTGCACATCAAAAAACAAACACAACGATCGGCAGGGGCACGGACCCACGTGTACCCAACCCGAAGACACATGAAAAACTTGCCGACAAACCTTCCCTGACCTGCCCAGTACTGCTGACAAAGGCCTCTGCCGTCGACTGCTCGACAGATGCTTCCCTTTCCTCCGCTTTGGTTTCCGCTGTGGGGAGGTTGTTATTCTGGGACCCTTTTTTTTCCAAAGATAACTGAGGATTATTCTGGGACCCTGAGCAGGAGAACGATGTCTGAAGCCGAAAGACTGCTTCCGTCTAATCAAACAAAGCCTGCCAGCTGTGAAGATACATCGTGGTGCATTCGAGAACACGACAAGAACAAGATTCACGTAATTACTGGTGAGAATTAGGACACCACGTGGGGACTTGGAGCGAAATGCCTGGGCAAAGGATCGTGGCGAGAGAGCGATTCTCGATGATTTCAATGGAACTTGCGCCGATGCCCTCGAGCCGTGAAAGCTGGGTGCATGGACCAAAGACGCCTCGCGCCGACACTAATGTGATCCCTTTGGCCGTAGGCTGACTATACAAACCCTATAATATAGTGCTACCACATGTTACCACACTGTTTGCGGAATACTTTGGGGCTCAAAGTAGTCGTGACGATCGCAATACGGATCTAAACACCGCTTGTAGGACCAGGTGGCTGCTTCCTGTCTTTCCCCCACTGCCCTTGCCTCGCCAGACAGCCACAGGCGGTGGGTCAGACATGTCCGACTTAGTTCAGTATCGCTTCTGACCGCTGCCGGCACCTTCTTACCAAATTATGGCTTCGTTAAAGAAGTTCCTGGCCTCATATTATTACAATAGATGCCGCTAATGTTAGAATGTGCCGGCAAGCATGCGTACTATAGCTCATGGCCAGAGGCACATTGAAACACAAGTCCTTTAGTTTGGACGGCCTCAACCCGAGCAGTCGCACCCTAGATGTTCCCAGCCGAAGACTAAACGTAGCGGCGTAGCGAGATCGCGGGTGAATTCCTGGCAAAGCGGGCCGCCTGACTCCCGAAATGCCTCGGACAAATTGCAAGACCTTTGCATGAAAGAGAGGTGGCCCTGTGTGCTGAGAACTCCATGTTGCCGAGCGACTTCCCAAACCCTCCAGAAATTTAGACGAGCCCGGCACCAGAACGTCACCATCAACGAACCCGATGTTAATCATTCAAGGACCTAGCTATGGCAGCCAACCCCAGTGAAAAGCTACCGACGGAAGCTGTGCAGCAAGGGCAGTAAAGCAACCGCGCATGCATCTCTGGTGTGCTGCTGAACTCGTTGAACCTTTCCACCATCCCCGGGAAAAACAGAATCGTGCCTCTGTTCGCGTCTTCCGCTGCGTGGCTGCAGCTTCTTTCGCGGCCCCTGCTGTCGCTGTTTTAGCAAGGGTGCAGCGTTCCTTCTTGAACTGACCCGGTTTTCCGACTGGACCATCCGATACATGAAATGTGCCTCTCAGAGTCATACCAAACAAGCGTGAGGTGCTGGCACATTGCTATCAGAGCCTCTTGCATTTCGGGCAGGCTCAAGAAGTTCCGCACGTGTGGTGTGGCACTTTAGAGCTACACTATCCTGAAGAGATCAAAGCATGATGTGTGTTGATGGGGCCCTGCTTGCACATCGTTTTCTCCAGCGAAAAATGCACAAAGCATAATCGAACTGAGACTGTCAATCGCAGACCAATTAAATATCGTCATCATGACTTTCTGCGGCCGGCAAGTGGGAGATTCGTTCAAAAACAAACATCATCAGCAACTGATTCTGCTGTATCATGCTGTATCGTTTTTTGCTGCATGTTGATCTTAACCCGGCCCACCTTGTTGTTCTTTATTTGCTAGTTCGGGCATAGCTATTTTGACAAATATGTGATTTTGCTAACTTACCTCTGCACATTCTCCTGATGCGATGAGGCTCCGTTCCCCGCTTACACTTCACGACCAAGCAAACGTATTCAACCAAAGCATGCACGCCAAATGGCTGCGAAGCAGCAGTCGTCCGGGTTGTACACAGCCTGCATGCCCCAAACCGCTTTGGACGGTTTACCCTCGGACTGGCGCCTCACGGCAGCGGCTACTTTACGACGATCCGGCTCAAAGTAAAAATCTGTATACTCGTTTGAAAGCTGCAAGAAAAAGTTCTTCGGACCCGTATTGGGCGAAGTTAAACGTTCACCGTTGCCTTTCAGATGCAGGGAATCTTCATCTCGAAGCTCCAACTCGACAAAGCTGTGTTTAGCGCCAAGCTTGGATTGCACGGCGGCCGGGAAATGAATTCGGTGAAGTCGACTGGCATCCTCACTGAAGTCCAGACCGGTGGTCTCGAGAAGGACTCGTGCTGCGGTCGCCAAACTTGCGTGGTTCACTCCCACGAACTTGGCTTGGTAGGCATCCAGAACACCACATGGCAGTCCACATTTATCCTTCTTCGACCTTGTGCGCAGAACGAGATATCCGTGCTGACGGTGGCGGGCAATGACGTAAGAGGAGAGCTCCGCGCGGTCCTGCATAGCATCGCACTAAGGTCAAAGGCAGCGGGAAGTTCAAACTCCGCTGCCTTTGAGCCAAAACCCAGTTCACAGTCTCTGAGTTTGGAGCTTCCGGCGTCGGGCTCAACTTGGGGCTTGGAAAATCGGCCTTTCCCCGTGACTGACCAAATAGTTTCGCTAATGTAACCAGCCTTATGCATCCTGGCAGAAAGTTCTTGGCATTTCTCTTTAGAGTTTAGGTCTAGGAGCATCTGAAACATGTGATGGCTCGAATGAGCCGTGCCGCGGCTCTTACGATGACCACCGTCCCTCCTATTATTAATGGGCAGCTGCGGCTGCCACCCGAGCCTAAACTACATGCGACAAGCAATCTAAACCTGGCAAGCCTGTGCATACCATTGCATTGCAGCGGAAAGCTGAAAGCCCTAAAACATGACTTCATGACCCCGACCCTAGACACCTGAACTGACAACGCTGCTGGTCTTTCAAGTGCGGCTCTGGGTATGCAACCTTCGGACGTGGGGGCAGGACAAAGCTACAGAAAAATTAGCAGCTAACCAGCTAAACGCTAGGTTCCTCGAAGAAGAAGCCCATTTCCTGATATGAGCCCTTCAAAAGGACCACACGCTGCCTTCATCCTCGGAGGTGCTGGGAGACTGCAGCTCCGGCACGTAAAAGAAGGAAAGGCCCAGGTCTGCTGGGATGTGCCTTTCTTCTGAGACGACTGGTCCCAGTGAGTGTGTCTGTGCTCGTTGGCACATGGTGGTGATGACGCGGATGATGACAGTACAGGCCAGCGTGGTACTGATGATGGCGGTGATGATGTGCAATGCTTCAGGGTTCGGCTCCTTCAGGCAGGGTATACTACCAGTAACTTCGGTTTCAATGGTCCGATCATATCAGAAGGACGCAACCCCGAAAGGTGACCGTCAAAGCATGGAGCATGCTGCGGACTGCAGCTTCCTGCAGCAGGAGGCAGAGGTCCTGTCAGAATTTCTTGGGCACTCTTTGAACAAGCCCTTCGCGCCTCGGACTCTGCGCCCTGTTTCGGTGAGTTGCGAGAGACGGAAGCCCTGAAAATCTCGAGACCCCATGAAAGCCTTGTGTGTATTGCTGATGCCCGTTCTGCAGCTTCTGGTCTCCGTATCGGTTACTGGTCCCTTGGCAGTCGTGCTACCTGACGGACAAACAAAAGCCGTTGCGAGCTTCCTCCACCTATAGACTGATCGAACACGGAGACATGCCATTGCAATCGCTCTGACCGCTATGAAGTAGAACTGACATTGGCGAGCACTCCTCGTAGCAGCAAGAAATACTAGGACAAGGAGTGCCAACTAGTTAAGCTTTCATCAAAGGCGCGCTGTGCCGGAGAAGTTCTGAAACAGCACTTCCAGGTGCAGCTTGTCATCTCCGAAGGCTCGTATGCCAGTAGCAAACATGACAGGGTAGTCCACGTAACCTTCGTCGGAAACAGGGCACTGGTCGAGCGCTAGCATTGACCATTCCAACTAATCTTCCTCGTCTTCGGGCTAGTACCGGTTACCAGCCTCTGGATCCTTCCATGTCCTCCCTTGAGTGGTAGATAAATCGAATCATGGCTGTAAAACAACGCTCGCTATCGATAACGTATTCGGCTGGATGCGCTTTCACCTTCATGGAATCTTCGAACCTTCCTGGTGCGTGCCGGGAACTCGGGAGCTTTGACGTTTGCATCCGTGGGCTTTTCTGCGCGTCCGACTTATTCAAGCGATCTGTATTTTGCTGGACAGCAATCTTCGAAGGTTCACTACCGTGTTTTCGAATCCTCTCATAAAGTATAGAAGCTCCCTCAAGCCGCGCTCCGTCGCGCGCAGTGTCGACTGGAGAATGAAACGGCTGAATCCAACATTTGCAAGGTGCTTCCAGCTCTGGTGCTGCCATGGCTTGGGCCCCAAGGCCTAAGATTAAGAGCGCCAGGTACCTCAGAAGCCAAGGTGCCGTTGCCCAAGACCTGCTGCAGGAATGTCTGCTGTCTGAGCTGGCCCCTTGAAGATTCGACCCGAAAGCAGAAAAACTGGCACTTTCGTCTCAATTATGTTCCGGAATATGGTATGCGGTCCTGACCCCATACCCGGGATGGGTCTGGTGGTTTCGGAGTTGCTAGACTTCGTATTCTTGTCGTTGCTACTGCTGCTACTCCAACAACGATAACAGTGGACCATCAAACGCTGCAGATTCCAGTGCAGGTCCTGGACGGTGCGGGAGGCTCAGTCCAAAAATCTGACCCCCAGGTCCTCTACCAAGCAAATGAAATATAGGAACCTCTTCACTCGGGATTGAGGACCGAGCAAACCTTAAAATCCACATAGTCCCCCGGGTTCCCGTCTTCAGGGCCTCTGTAGCTTTCCAGCTCGGTGGCGTGAGGTCCTCTGTCGCGAAGAGCAGTGTCCTTGGAACTTCCTTCTGTTGGGTTTCAGAGCTTCTACGCCCTAGGCAATGTCAAACCGACCACTTCGGGGCGGGGGCATCGGATTGACTGTTGTAGTGTGCTTTTCCTACGTTTCAGGTTGCCGGTAGCCACACCCCAACATACCCTGCACCCCAAGGATGCATGGGCCTTAAGGGCCGGTCCCCGTGCCACAAACGAACCGCCATTGAATGTGTGCATATCGTGACGTCTTCTATTGTTTGCTTGGGCAAACGATTTGGGGCCATACCATTCCTTAGTACTGATTCGCTTCAATTGGTTCAATAGCATCCTTGGCCACCCAACACGCCTGGATCTTGACCCGTTGGACGTGGGTTCACTCTCGATCCTCGCATCTACTCCAGTCTGGGGCCTGTGGGTATCGCAGGTCACTTTGGATTCAAGCGCTTCTGTGAATCAATCCAAAACTACAACTTGCAAGTTGCTGAGCTAATTCGACCAAAGTTGGGGGACCGCGTTGACAGGTTGAACATCGCCCCGAAGCGCATGTACCATATCCCGAACACGGCGAATGCCCAGCACTTTTTGACTCCCATAGACCGGCAGATATGCCATGCAAGCGAGTAGCTTCTTCAGGCGCCTTTCTTGGTCAGCCGAAGTGTGAGCTTCCTGCAATGTGCTCCCAGAGTGCTACAGGCGGCTAGTCGTTTGAACTCATGCTGGAAACCGCAGATGGTTTGCTTTGTCTACTACTACAACGGCGACGACCACTACTACAGACTACGACAAACTACGACAGACGACTAACCACTACCACTACCACTATACTACTACTTACTACTACTACTACTACTACTACTACTACTACTACTGCTGCTACTGCTACTGCTACTGCTACTGCTACTGCTACTACTACTACTACTCCTACTACCACTACCACTATCACTACCACCACCGCCACCACCACCACTGCCACGACCACGGCCACGACGACGACCACCAACGACCACACTACCACCAGTTCAGCCGATTGAAGTCTGTAACAACCATCACAATCCTCACCATGAGCACCGTCATCATCGTCACATCATGTAAACAGCGTCGCGATCATCACCGCAACTCTCAACATCTCTCAACATCAGCATGCGCACAAAAACCCTTAAGCCCCCCCCCCCACCCTCCCTTCATGAGAACTTACGGCGATTTACGGCCCGCCTTGACGATCTGAATGCGCAGCCTGGGTGGTGCGGACTCCTTCGACGGCACATCGGACCTGTTGTTCATTGGATTATGACATGCTGAGCAGAGGTTCGAAAGGAAAAACAACTCCTACAAGCCGTTTGTCTGACGCTTCCGGAATCTCCCGAGCTGGTATTGACTCTTTTGGAGCGCTCGTGCCACTTTCAGATTCTGGTCATTTCTGAGCCTTGTCGCTGCCACGTTTCCTTCTGGATTAGAAAGGGCCAGCCTATACTATAGCTCACTTCATGCATTTTGCCAAAGTCTTGGGCCGTGCAGCCCTACTCCCGAAAAAAAAACTAAAAAAACATCCGCGCACTCTCGGCAAGGAATGTATATTAACACACACGTCTGAGCTCGCTGCACGTAGCGCAAACCGAGGACAGCTCCGACGAGCACCACTCCACGAGGGAATTTGAGCCTGCCAGGATTTGAGGTTCTTTGGGTTCCGGGTTCCAACTCCGGGGCCGCAGAGGCTTGGGGTGGCACAGTAAGAGGCTTCGGGTCTGAACTCCAGGCCCGTAGGGTTGTTTGGGTCTAGCAGGGCTGGAGCTTGGAAGCTGTGGTGCACTGACTGCTGCCGGCTCTGGCTCTGCATTTTCACAGTTGAAATCCACCCCTTCTCCGTGTAATCCATGCTCATCACCACGCCCCGAGGCCCAGAGCTGTAAAGCCCGGTTGCGGCAAAGACTGGCCTGGGAGTTTCTGCGGCCGTGGTGATGTGAGGCGAGCCAGAGCAGATGTCTTCGTATACGCGGTACCTGATCGGTTAGACGTGGGTGGCCCAAGACTACAAGATGACAAAATCAAAAACAACCTGAGGTAACGGACCTGCAAGGACGAGTTTGATCCCTCTGGGCTTTCGGTAGTCTTGCAGAGGAAGCAATTCTTCAACTGGGGAGCTTGGCACCGGTGCCCTCAATTCGTCGGCCGACACGGAGGCTGCTCTGCAGCGACCTTGGGCCCAGCGCACGGTCGGAACCCTGTCTTCAACATGACGAGCTCAATCGTCGCTCACTTACATGACCTGGGCATCGCTCAGGGGCAAGGTTCGAGGGTTACATAGCCTTGGAAATTTAACGGAAAAAGCAGAAGACGGTGCTGGCCTCGAAAGTCCAAGCGAAGCCGCATATGGGCAGTACAAACAAGCTGGCACACGTAGGAAAATGGTGCCGCGACTGCGTTTGCTCAGCGACACGATGATTATTTTGGCCCCCACATCGCAAGCCACGGCAAGCACTGCACAGCATGACAATAAAGCGGTGGGATTCGGGGGGTTTGCTGGGCCGCGTATTATTCGTAGCAAAAACCGTCCGAGCTATCCTGCAGCCGCATGTGCAAAGAGGCTTCAGCTTGAAGTTAACACCCTCCAAACGCATCCATGCTGCTTGTGCACACGCGATGTGACCTGCGCCAGATTCAACGATTGGTGTAGGCCATAGTCCCAGGGCATCCCTGAATTTGGCAGAAGCTGTATAGGTGCAATGTAGCTGTCGAGAAAAGCCGTTGGAATCGATGCTGCAAAGTCTTCTCTGGGCCGCGGGAACCTTGTCAAGCTGGCGAGTAGTGCCTTCGAGTTCAGCCTTTCTGGGCTCAGGGCGCTTGAAGATCTGTTGGAATGGCAACAGCATGCTGTCAAGGGACAATCAGAGAATTGGGCTACCAAAACCACAAGTGCTGTGTCCAATAACTAGCTTACCGGCGCCTACCCTTTCAGGTATGCGGTGGTGTAGCTCTGGCCAAACACAGAACAGCGCAGTAGCACCCTTTCCCAAAAACTCAAGAACAACACATCACAGTTCACCAGCTCTGTTCTACTGCTTGACGCTGTACGGGATGTCGGTTCCCACTCAGTGTCGACTGCAGGCAGGCCCATGCTTGTGGGCTACTCTCGAAGGAGCCGCAAGGCCTCTTTGGGGTGGATGTCTTGAGCGTGGGTGTGGAGGCGGCTGCCACGGAGGAAGCGCAGGTTATCCAGCTGCAGGGCAATCGGAACCTGGTCGCCGGGATCTTACGTACGTTCGCCTTCTTTACGCAAATCTGCTTCATTATATATGGCATAAAGCAAGATACACTGAAGGTGGTGGTTTAGGGTTGGTTTCCAACGACTTGTGTGGCTAATGACAGAAGCAATGATGTACGGGTATGTACTGGATGCGATAGCAGAATGATCCGGTGGATGCCCAACATCATGAAGGCTGAGCCTTCCTGCAGCCTGACTGTCGTGCATGCTCGACAGTTTGGGAAACCCAGCGAAATCATGTTTCGTCCTACTACACAATGATGTCTGTGCAAGCTGTCACGTTCGCAGGCACTGCCACTGGCCTGTCGCACCTGGTAGCCATAGAAAGACACCTGCCCGATGAGGATGCTGTGGAAGTCACAAGGCAGCGCTCGAGGTTCCAAGTTCATGGAAGAAGGCATGACAAGTTGTGTTGTGCGGTGCATCGAGCCTGGGTTCATCGGGCCGAAGACTTCATTTCGACTTGTTTGGGCTTTAGAGACAGCACTGGGAGGCTTCGGCTTGCTACCCCGAACTTCTCTTCTCGAAATGCCCTGTACCCAGCACAGCAGAAGTACGTTCAGTCTGGCACATATGGCACTGAAGCCTTCCCCTTCTCGCAAGGTGCACCTTCCGCACGGCGATGCCGAAGTGGCCGCCCAGATTGCCACGCAACGATATGCGCACATACCCTCAGCTATGAAATGTATGGGCTTATGGACGCAGTGTGAAGTTCATCTTATATGCCTGAATATAATGGTGTACTGCGGACTCAAGGGTTGCAGCTGCGAGTGTTTGTGCATAACAGGCAATCTCAGGGCAAATGAAACGCCTCGACAGGGGCGTCCTTGCACTGGAACGACAATTTCAGCCCCTGCAAAACAAGGCTTGAATGAGAACAGGTGTCGGATGGGCTTGTCGATCTTGATAGATGCCTCCGGCAATTTGCCCCAAGGAGGGTGCAGCAACGAATCATCAGTCAATCTCTGTCACACTGCCTGCACTGATACTGTGGTGGCTCTTGCACCGCTCATGTGCGCGTGGCAATGTGGCGCTGGTCTACGAGCGATTTCACTTCTATACCACCTGTCTGGGCTCCAAGCTGTACTATAGTCCCGAGGCCGAAAGCAGAAGCGCTTAGACTCCCGCTCTGCTCTATGAAGCCCTGAAGCTCCTCCAGCGCCGTAGCATCGTCCAGTGTGCAGGATCCCAGCTCGACCCAGGGAGCTCCCGGCTTCACACAGACCTGCGAAGCTGAAGGCCAAAGATTACACACGAGCCCTTCTCGGAGGGTTGGGGGTTTCAGCTTTGACGTTAGATTCCTCACACTGAAGCTCCGACCTGGAACTCGGCCCTAATTTCAACAGGCCACCAATTTCATCCCCAATCCGAAGCATAAACCCCAACCCGGTGTCGACTGCGGCACCTTGAGCTGCACCTGTCGTGGGTTCTCCTCACAGCCGCCAGCTGAGTCTGCCAACACTGTTCGGACGTTTCGGAGTGGACACCGCTACGATGAGTTCACCACAAGGTGTGTGGAAATCTTAGAGCTGCACATGGTGAATTTGTACGAAAAAATGCTGGGATAAACAAGATAGAGGCTTTTTTGCTGGAGGTGTGGGAAACTGTACCGTCAGATGTCAGATCTTCTGATGGCGGGTTTTTCCGTTTCTGCTGTTTGCGCATGAGGACAACATAGCATAGGTACTACGTACTACTACCATAGAGCTTCGCACCGGTCGGAATATTGTGGTTGTTGTTGTTGGTGGTGGTGGTGGTAGTGGTGGTGTTATCTTTTGGTTGAAACACTCTGCGCTCCCGCAAGCTGCATATACCTGAAGACAGGCAACTAGGTTCAGGATTTCAAGAGCATGCGAATGGAAACAATCAGTAAACACAGAGATAGCAATATTGATCCAACCATTGCAAAAATAACACTCTAGCAAAACACTGGCCATACTCACACACTGTGGCAGTCGCTGAGCTGCAACAAGCATGCAAATGAGCGATGTGGAGATTTTAGCCGGTAGTTGGATGGGGGCTAGTCCGAAAGCAACTGGAAGGATACACATTGAGCTTCACAGACTCGTCAAAGTGTTCAGCCACACGCCGCCTCCCGGCCCCAAAGCGACAAAAGGCACTTCGTCACCCAATACCTTGGATGCATGGAAGGCCAACCTTGGGCCTGGAGGCTGTTGCCAAACAACGTAAGTTGAGGGTGCTGGCACTCACAATCGAACACTCCAGGCGAGGCATGTGTCATGACGGACTTGGGCTTTGGGTATGGGAGAAATGTTCACGCGTCGCCAGGACTCGATTGATGCACTCTCCGCGACGGCTGAAGAAAGTTCACTATCAAACAAACTTGGAGATTTCGGGCGCGGAAACAAAGGGTTGGGGGCCTGAGGATCGCTGTCGTCTGTCTTACCCCGGTCACGGCTCAATCACTTGACTACGTGAAAGAAGACTGCCAGTACATAGAGGTAGCTGCTGGCTGCTGGTACTCTTCCTGCAATAGATCCCAGTCAACGGCGACCAGAATGACCGCCTGTTTTGGTAAAGGGCATGCCCACTTTGGCAAGGACCTCTTTTCAGTACCGCTGCTCCCAAACCGAAACAGGCGACGAGAACACCAGAAAGCCCACCAACAGAGATCTATTTTCTGCCGCAGCCTTAGACGCTTTCTTGAGAAAACAAGGCCGGCACAGCGTGGCACTGCATCAAAGGTGCTGCTGCTCCTCCGTCTTGCCGATAACTTCCTGGCAACCGAAAAACCAAAGAGGCAGCCACTAATTTGGTGGTCTTTCTGTTCAGCTGGCAGCAACAGTTCGGGAGCAGTCGCAGGTCATGCAGTAGTGGAGGTAAGAGGTACTTGCACAGCAGTGTGGCTTTGCTGTTGCTTGCTAGGGCCGCTCATTCCATTCTCGGCAGTAGTGGTGGTGGTGACAGTGACCGGAGTTAGTCAGAAGCGTCCAAGAGGCAGTATCGTGGTACTATAGCATTCAACGTCGGCACCCAAAGCGGCAATAGCAACTACGCGACTCGTGCAAGTGCTTGTAAAAATGGATGCGCATGTGTGTGTGTGTGTGTTTCATTTTACAAAACTTGCAATGGCACACGGGCTGCAGCACCTAGAGTTCTTGAACCAGTTGGCGGCTTCAGTTACAACCCTGCTATGCATCCCCGCCCTTTGCTGTAGCCCACAGTAAGGATGCTACAAAGATGCGGCACCCCGCTTTCACACGCCTCGACGCAATGGACGATCCGAAGCCAACTCACTTGCAGAAGCGTGCGGGAACTACTGCATGGAGACCCTTTGTTTGCCAGGAAGCCATCACAACAATCTACCAAGCCCTTTTTGGAAGTAGGTGCAGCTATGCCTGCCCCTCCAACCCTGAGCTCATGTCAAGCGCTCGTATAAGATCGTCTTCTGTCTTGAATCAGGATTCGAAGTCGATGTCGACCGAGGTAGCTCCCATGTAAGTACCTGGACAAACACGCACCCCCGGCGCCCCTGCTCCCATGGAAGCCTACTGCAAACTTCGAACGTAACAGGACATAACATACGACGCCACACCTTCCGATGCAGCGCGTACAGAGTGCAGTCTAAACCCTGCACATTCATCTTGACAGGCAGCAAGCAAAAACCCAAAACCGTCAGACTTCGAAGCCGGCCTGGGGAAAAATCATCAGAGTTGGACACGAAAGCAAACAGCAAACAAGACGCAATGATTCTGCAACTTCGACATGCATGCGGCGCGCGACCTGCTGAAACCACGGAAGGACTGAGACATTGGCCAGGTGACAGAAGCCAGGAGTCACAGCGCCGCGCTTTGAGGCAAGGAGATTCGAGGCAGGGAGGTTTTGCCGAGAGTGGGGCGGCTTTCCCCAGAGCCTCAGTCTGTTATGGGGGCCAAGCAGAGTGATGTGAGGATTGCTGTTGAAGCCCTGGGGTGAGTAGTTTTGGCTGCAGGCTCCATCTCGACGGGTGCAGAGTTCTGTATGCGCTAGCCGCTACATGCACCATCTCCTCGCTCTTCTGTGGTTTCGGTTGTGCTCAGATACCTGACCCAGAGAAGCGGAGGCCTAAAGAGCTTTATACGCCGTGTGGAAGTCAGAGTCTGCAACCCTCTAAGGCTTAAATGCGCCATGCTGCTAGGAAGTGCTGCTAGGAGTTCTCAGTGCAATAGGATCATTTTGATTCCCAAAGTTGCCGGCATGGCGCTTGACGTGGCGGATCAGCTTTTCAACCTGCACGTGGAGCTCTCTGCATTTCCGGATTTGTGGTTTATGGGTTGTCGGCGGTGGGTTGGCATAACTCTTAAGGCTCCAGCAGTACACATTCCAGATGGAGTTCCGGTGCTTGTGGAACCCCGTGTACTCAAGCTGGCATGCCTTCAAGCGATCGTGCCCTGCACAGGAAGATGAGGGTAATACAATGTACACTTGGTGAAGTCCTCATCAGCGGTCACTGCAGACACTCGGCAGTGTCCATTAATAAATGCGAACGCAGCAAGCCACAAACATACCCGCAAGATCCCGCAAGATTCTGGGACTTACGTCTCTTCAATCCGCTGCCTACGAGAGTGTCCCAAGCTCACCCTGTAGAGTAGCGCACAAAAAAAAGCCCCCAAACCCTTCCGGAGCCTGCCACACTTGCTTGCTGGGGCGCTCAACATTGTAGCCCTCAAACCAAGGATGCTTCCTGGGCCAAGCAGGAAATCCCAACACTCTCAACGAAGCAGTAGGCCCTCCTGCAAGTCTAGAGTCTAGTGGCTAGTGACTCCTGCGTTGGGCTTAATCTGGCTTCGCTTGGGACATAATTACTTTGAAAGAAAAAGGTACTGTATGTGGCCCGGGTGAACCTATCCAATGCATGTTGAAAGACGGGAATCCGAATAAGCGAGACAGGTGCTGCGGCCGGTGTGTTCATCTGCAATACACCGCATCCCGCGTAACTTTCACAACAAACGTCGTTAAAGCATGAAGGGAGACGTCCAGGTGCGACCAATAAGGCCAGTTCTTCTGGTGACTTTCGTTTGTTGTACAGCTTAAACCTTCGAGGAGTCGGCTTGCCATTTTCATGGTTCTCACTCCGAATTTTAAAGCCTCCTGACTCCTGTTGAATACGTTCTCCATCCGGGCCGGTCGTCTGAATCCACATCCTGCATGAACTGAACCTTGGACAACCTGAAACTCCCAGTCCCCAGAATGAACCCAACCGCCAAAATGGCTAGTGCATCAAATCCTGCAGCTCCAAAGACCCCGAAAAAACTTGTCCTGAAGTTTCATCCTTCTTGTAGTCTGATGATTCTCCCTCCATAGCTTCTTCTTCTGCTCTCTCTCCCTCTCTCCGTCCTTGCTTGCTTGCTAACAGGGGCTGCGCGGAACCCTTTGGCCGAGAGTGGCCCCCCAGGGCGTTCATCAGTCCGACTGTTCGGACCCTGTTCGGGGTAGGAGCTCTCTAAATCTCTTCTCTGGCTTTCCCTTTGTCCGGCCCTCTCCCTGCCGCTGAAAACTCATAGTCCCATTGCATGACGATTAATGACGGCAATCTTTTAATCAATGTTACCTGTTTCCTGGCACCACGGATTGCTGTCCAAAGTAAGCTTTGATGTAGTCAAGCGGCAAGCACTCGGATACCGATGGCCGATGCCCGGGCTCGCGCTGAAGCCTTGAGGCGCGAGGCCGCGGTGAAGCTACCGGTAGCATGTGTTCATTGAAGCGTTCGGCGGTTTCGTGCTAGAGCGTCCAAACTCGCTGCTTGAGGAGAGGGGGGTCCTTAAGGCTTCGTCCCGAATCCCGAATTCTCGAAGGGGTAAGCCTAAGCCAAACTAGGGAAATGCTCATAAAGACTCTCAGAACTGGCTGCGAGGGCTAGACGTCTGAGCTGCAGGCATCCAGCGCAAAAGGTCCAAGGCATTCTCTGAGAGGCCTGTCAGCGGGCCCCGACACACACAACTGCCAGTGCATCGGAAGAACCCCTCGAGTTGCAAACCGAAAATATTCCACAAGAGTCCCTTAAACAGAGGCACTAGAACTGTGGAACGCCACATGCATAAAACCAGCTTCTTCTCATCACTCTGCACACGTCTGGTCACGATACTGACCCCTCTTTCAGGTTGGAGGCAAATCTGGATCGGCAGTATTCCGCCTGTTGAGCGACAATTTGTGCATTCCTTGTTGGATGAGGAATACCTTCATTTATTGTTTATGCCCGTGAGTCTGCGGCGCACACCTGCTGCGATATTTCCGCACATCACTTTCGTGTCCAATGTATGTCAGGCTCAACGTTCTATAGCCTCGGGCCTGGAGCCTCATGCTCCGTTGGATGGTAATGCAAAGCGTTGCATGTTAATATTTTCACCTGTACATACTGACAGTATAGACGGTTGTTTCAGGACTCTTGCTTGCTGGTGTTGCAATCCAACCCCTTCGACTACAAGTACCGGACTTGAACTTCAGGCTGTTGAATGGAACATCCTAGTCCTAGCAGTCCCAAACATCAGCCGGTCCCGTGTCGAGCAGCATTCCGGTGGCCAAAGCTTTGACAGATTGCAAGTGGCGACCTACGTCCCGCACGAGCACAAACGCATGCGACCCAAGACCAACTGAACGGACAGCGAGAAGCGAATTGATCTTCATATCGCGCTTAAAGACAACCCTCTCCGCTTCTTGTTGAAAAGGCGGCCTCCAGTTGAGGTTCCGAGCTCGCTGAACTCCGGCTCTCCGAGGCAAATGCGCTGAACCAAAGCCTTCCCAGTGCCTGCGAGGCTACAAACTTGAGGATCTCGCCATATCTTAATCCTACCGTTGTAGAAACCCGTAGACTTTACCACGGTCCACTGAGTGCACAGCTTCTTTGACGGTTGCTGATTGCCTTTTGTTCTCGCTTTTGCTCGGCTGCTTCAATCTTGTGCCTGCTGCTGGTAGTAGCACCATTGTTGGCCTTCTCTCAGTGGCCAGCAAGCATGTCTGCCATTCAAATCAAAAACACTGGTGTGTATAAGTGCTCCACTCGTGCCTGCTGCGATGCGCTGTTTGAACAAATGCTATATAGTAACCATGAATTCCCCCAACAATTAACCCCAACCTGCACAGCCTCACAACACTAACGGCCTTCACCCAATTGCTGTACCACGCAGGAATTGAAGTCATTTGTATGACACCGACCTTTGTGTTTGCTATTCAGCCGGAGCTCTGATCTGCTGAGTTCATCTGCTTTGTAAAGTGTGTACCCGTGGGTTGCACAGCAACCGGCCTTGTATTTCTACCTGAATCCTGAAGACCCTGAAGTGCCTCCGAACGGAGGGTGCCCATGAAGCAGCTCGAAAATCACACATCCGGCGGCCCAAACGTCGGACTTTGCACCTCAGGTGATATTGCCGTCAGTTGTAAGGGCTCCGTGTCGCTGACAGCATTCAGGCTGGGAGCTTGTAGCAGCAGTTCAGCCAGGGTCTACACTGCAAGACTTGTTTCAACGATTTTTTCGAGCTCAGCTGCGGAAGCTTCCCTGGTTCCGGTGGTTTGTGAGTCCCACATGAGAGGCCGAGCGGCTGAATTCCCCCTGCTTCACCACTTCGGGGGCAGCAGTCAGCAAGTCGCATGGCCTCTGTGCAAGGAAGGGGGGAGACTCGGAGATGGGTTCTGACGGTTCTGACATGTTCTGACAACCCAGGACACAGCCTATAGGCTTCCGCATTTAATTGCCGTTACGAACACAACAAGGCTGCTTCGAGCTCACGTCGATCAATCGGGGTTGGAGCTGATTCCGACCCTAAACGCCAGATCTTAAATCAGCCAGGCCACTGCACACATACCCTAAATGCATCTAAATGCCTCAAGCACGTGAAACTTTGAGCCACCCTTGCAAACCCCGACTCCGACCAAGCGCACGAGAAACCCCAAAGGCAAGACCTGAAACCAGGAAACCCCCGTGCCATGGGCCGAGGCCCAGGCCTGCCCTCTTCGACCATGAAGTTCTTCTTGCGCGGGAGGGCGGCCAAACACCAAAGATCTGCAAGCTTGCCTCAGGCCCAAGCTTTCAGATCGCAAGCCCAGGGCATGTCGGGAAATACTAAAGCTCCTTCAAGACCCCTCCAACCGCAGCTCGAAAAGCCTCCCTAAGAGCCTTCAGTGTTGAACCCAACCTTTTCTGTCCTTTTCTTACCCTTCTCTAAAGTATCAGACGAAACCCCGAAACACAATCCAAGAATCAACTTTCCGGGTCGTCAGCTTCCGCCAGCACAAACTGCTGAAGGCGAAGGTCTCGATGCCTTTCTCTTGCATCGGAGCTGACGGCTGGTTGGCTCGCAGAGATCTACAGCGGTATGGCACTTGGACTCGGGACTTGCTGATACTTAGAAACATCAGAGCGAGCAACCGACCAGAGGCCCTGGCTAACAAGATTCAGGGAGTAAACTGGGATCTTAAACCCTAAACCCCGGGATCTTAAATCTTAAACCCTGAGCCTTGCAGCCGCCTGCTGATCGCAGATTGAAGCTTAGAATCTCGTACGACTCGTGCAGCAAAGGTCACCGCTTTTGACTTTCCAAAGTCTGCTCGGTCAAATGCCCGTGCAAAGCCCTTTCATGAAACCCCACCTCAGTTTATATACATGCGTCTGGGCTTAGGAGTTGCACTATGAAAACAAGCCCCCGTCCAGTAAAGTTACTTGGAAAAACTTCTTTACACTTTACATTGGGCCTGCCACATGTGTCGTTGGGCAAGATCAGCTATTCCCTCCTAGTTTCATTCCAACTTATTTATCGCATGTCCTCATCCTGTGTTCTTGTTTGTGGCTCCCCTACTGAGCCTCACTGCTCATTCTTGTCGAGCCATATGTCCCGAATACCCTAGCTTCTTGCCCGAATCTCTTCCTGAATCGAACTGAGCTCTTGTTGGTAGCATGACTTGTTCATTTAATGCCCCATTGACTGGCAATCCTTCAAGATCGCGATCCTGAAACACATCCTGCAGCCGAGCCGCAGCAATCGCCGGGCGTGCAAATGATCAAGAGCCTTCAGGATACGGAGGGAAACACCTTGGTGCAATGTTCTTCCCGGTCCTTCGCTCGAAACTTCCGATTGTAGTTGGCCTTGCTAGCTTTTACTTTTGCATCGTGCGGTGAAGGAGCGGCAGCTTTTAAGTATGTGCAAAAGTGAGCGACAACGGCTGAAAGGATCTGTGGGAGCGCCCTTTGACGATCATACTCTGAGGCCCCTGGCGGCAGGCAGTGTATTCGTCCAGCATCTCCTGCGCCGCTCACGTGCCAAAAGCTCACCAGAAATCCTGACAACTACAGGCATCATCTCCTCAAAGGCATGCAGCATGTCACTGCACAATGGCCCCATCACGATGCCAAGGCGCAGGAAAGGAACCCAACCCAAGCAGGGCTTATGAGCACAAGAAGCCGCTCGGACTCCGACAACATCGAACACCGCCCTGCCTTCTTTTCCAAATACTGGTACAAGGTGCCACCTGGCAGGTACTCCAAGACCTCAGCTTGTCGTCAAATGCACGTGAATCCTTAGCCCTTTGCGCGCCGCTAAACTGTTCCTGTGCTTGTCGAGCGACCTCAATGAAGAACTCACGTGTGTCCTGCACGTGCTGAAGCTTCACGATGGTCTCCTCAGTGGCATGGAGCGCAGCAACCGAAGGCGCGAAAAAACCAACCAAACGCAAGCTGGTGCGCATAGGAGTCGCAGCCCGATCTCAAATTCAGACGTGATTGTGTGTTATGGACTCTATGAGCCGCAACACAAGAAGCCACTCACTACCTGAGCGGAAATCACTCCGAATGGTCTTGTGCTGGGACACGTGGAGAATAGGCCGCTTGACCAAACGCAGCCTTGCAAGCAGCCTCCGCAGCATGCCTGCATTTGGAATCCCAGGGTTGGTTCGAAGTGTTGAAGTTCGTCGCACTAGCGTCAGCTGAGCAATAGCAGTCTCAGAGTTGATGCAGCACCTGCCCCACAAAACACGCCCGGTCCACAAGATCGTTTGACGGCGAGACGATTCAAATCTCTCTCTCTTCTGCCGAAGGGCGGAGTGCAGGGGGCCAAGGAAGGGCACGGTTGCGCAGAAGCGACGCTGAGAAGTTGAGGTCCATCCTGGCTCGGAGATTGTCTTGAGGCTCCCGTCCCTGCTCAGTGAGAACGGACAGCAGCTCCTTGTAGTAGTAGTAGCAGTAGTAGCAGTAGTAGTATTAGGTTTTTGCCTCTTGCATGGCTGATTCGCGAAGCAAGGTTTAGGTGCCATAGCATGTGAATTCAGGGGCCAGCATTTCGATGAGGTTTGTCTCTCAGCCCCGAAGTTTGCACACTCTGTTCCGGTTAGAAGGAATAGTTGTCGTCATCGCAATAGTATAGTGATCGTAGTAGAATGCCAATAATAGTTGGTATCCGCGCCTGACAATGTGTCCCGTGGATTTGTCACCTGAGCAAGAAGGCACAGAAACTCCCTCGAGGCCTTCGTGGGCTAGACGTGGGGACGGGGGGTTTTGACAGCTGAGCGGGGGGTTTGACAGCGAGCGGCATGAATACTTCGGCATGTTGCGAAGCAACCGCATAATGCCAACATGAAGAGCCCTTCAACCCGCTGCACAGCTTCTTTTTGCAGAATTCGCGATAAGAACGGATGCCGAATAGATGTTCGCTGCCTGCTCCCCAACTCAACTCCAATCGAAGCATTTCATTGTGCATCTTTTGGCTTTGATCAAAACGAGCCAGCCTATCACTGACATGCATAACATTGCATAACCAAGGGGCGGATTCGAATGGCAACAAGGCGGCCCTTCTTCAGCTCTTGCTTCGTCAACTCCTCACCACGAATACAATTTCGCAGTCGAACCTTCTGCGGCTCTCGCTTAGTCGCAACTTTCTCTTCGGAAGCCTGTTGAAACTTGAAACTCGGCTGGCAGGCCTGTGCGGTCGTTGGGTCCTCCCACCCCCCTCCCATTCCCTGCATGCCCATCGGAGTGGAATTCCGGGACAGAAAACGGGTCCGGCCGCAGATTCATACAGCCCGAACCCCTCGGGAGTGCCGTTGCTGCTGGATAGGATGTGATGAACGTGATGGAACGAATCACCTTCTGTCTGTGACATCTTCGGCGGTCCGAACATGAAGATACAAAGGTGAGGTTGGCATCGGTTGATGGACCCTTGCGACTTGCAAGCCACTTGCTTTCCGGGCCGTAGTGTACTGCTGCGGATTCTCGTAGATGCCAAAAACTGTGAAGCCGTTGTCAAACCAAATGGCTGCCTTGCTTTGCGATAGATACAGGCTGTGTGCTACAACCTGAACCTGTTGACAGCAGCGTTGAAACATACGGGAACAGCACTGCACCACGGCCACCGCTGCTGCCCTCCAGATGCCATAGCTGGAGGCATGCCAACAGCCCGACTTCAAGCAATTCGGACGATCACGTAACATTCGTGCTTCTCGCGAGCTCCGCTGCAAAACATTGTGGTGAAAACAGCGAGAGCCGGCTCCTCCGGGTCACCTTCTTGGTTCCAGCAGGCGCTGAACACCTGCCAACTAGGCAAACTACGGCACTAGGGCCACTAGGGCGGGTAAGTGGGCACAACAGACAGGCCCCACGTCACGCCTGTCCGTGCGGTCCCTCCCCAAGCACGGTTAGCAAACGGTAGCGCTCCAGTAGGTCATTTGGCACACCTGAAACCTGGCAGGTTGCAATGCCAACGCACTTCACGCTGGAGGACTGATAGAGATTCGCACCCACCAGGTAGTAGTAGTACTATGAACTGCTGCGTGGCGGCAGGATCACGGGCCCCGAAAATTTCCGCCAGCGCTTCTCGAATCCGCATCCGGATATAGCGAAAACGCCTGGACCTAGTCGTTCAACATGGCGTCGCAAACTTCATGACATCTCGTCAGACACATCACAAATTCACCTGCACATGTGGAACTGCCAAAGCCAAGCGTCAGAAGCCGGTAAAGAATCGTACGCCTAAGTACATACCAAGACTTACCATGTCAGGACATGTTGCCAAATACAACAAAATGCACGTCGGAACGCTGTACCTGACGCACGAAAGGATGCAAAACCCACCTCTCCTATTTAATGGAAGTCGCCCGCGAAGACCACGGGCATTGTAGATTTTCACGATGTGTTCCCGATACTCTGCCTGAAGGTCTCCGGTCAAGTCTCGTCAGTCTGGATACACTTGCAACCAACGCATCAACGGCCTCCCGCTGCGCGATGTCATCCAAACGGTCCGGGCGCGGTTTGAAGGTGATCCATTGGTTGCGCTCCAATGCAGCCCTCCACCAAAAAGCTGTCGAAACGTTATGCAAGTGGTGATACATGGCAAGCAAACGCTGGCCTTCTCAAGCGCCGTCGGCAAATGATGCGGATGATAGTCCAACCAATGAACTTCAAGATCCTGAACATGCATACGCTGTAATTTCTCTGAGTTTGCTGAGAATGCCACGGCCAATGTATATTGAATTGCAGAGCTGCACAACAAAACCCTGCGTATCTCTTTTCCATGGCTTTCTGTTCCCATGCCCGAAAACACCAACGTCTGAAGCAGTCAGGCTTCCTCCAAAGGACTTGGGCGATGCACTTCACCACCTCGCATTGGTTTCGCAGCTGCGAGAGTGCGTGGGCATACATCATATAAAGGGAGGATTATCTATGGCCAGCCGGCATGCCCTTGAACCCTGCAGCCGCCAGACCACAAACAGTTTCAATGGCTGTTTCCCACCCTCTTCGTGCAGCGGCAACATCCCACACGGCGCCGACGACCTACCTGTCACGGACAGACATCAGGGGAATGACCGAAGTGAGATGATAATACGTAGCATGTGTGCATGAAGTGTTGCTGACTTGTGCTGGCTGGAGCGATAGACTACTCCCCCTGAAGTTCATGCAGTTGGCCTTGCCCTTGAGGGCGCCACTTCCTGCAAGCGTCTTACAACGAAAGCAACGGAAACGCTGAGCGACCAACCAAGAACACATCCATGAAACAACTTTGCAAGCCCGAGGGACTGGATGATGCTCCAAATGTCAATTGTCGTGATTGCAAGAAGCTCGGCACACTCTTCGCGCTGGGAGACGTTCCTCGGCTGCCACAGGAAAAACGCACATTGCGTGGGTTCTGAAATATCAAAGCGCCGGCCTTTCGGACAGTTCGCGATACTTCCCGTACAGGATACACCCATGAAACCTTTGAACATGGAAGCCACCAAATCGCTACGTTCTTTTCTTCGGGTCAAGAGTTGGCGAATGCCCCCACTGGCTAAATGATTGTGTCTCTCTCTTGACCAACGTTTCTTACGTAATCAGTGGTCGTGCGGTTTTTCGCCAGGGGATGCCTGACGTCCCAGACCTTTTCTTCAAACGTTTCGTTGGAAGATCTTCCATTAGGCAGCCCTTAATTGATAAATATTTTTTTTCACGGACTTTTCCGACTGCAAGTACGACAGTCCTACGGCTACATTCGTCGCTGAATGTCCCATTCCATCAAGCGACGCACATGTTCAATCGGGACATAGCAGTTGCACGGTTTCCAATGCTGTGCTAGTCTGAAAAACATTCTTTCCAGACTGTTAGCTCGGCACACGAGACACTGGAGTAGAGATACAGAAAAAAACAACACAGAGAGACAAAGAGAGAGTCAAACAGGGAAAGAAAAAGAAAACGACACAAATATGGAGACAAACGGCAAAAAAACATGCAAAAACAAAGCTAGAAACAAACATGGAGACAGAGATAGACCGAGACGCGAGAAAAGAAAATATAGAGAGAGACAAGGAGAGATAGAGTCGTTGCCACAAAGAAGAACGGAGAGAACCGTTTCGATTGCGAACGGTCCGCGAGCAGGACCGGAGTAGGTAAGTATAGGTAGCTATCAGGAAACTAAGGACAGTGCGTTCCGTCGGCCGCCAATATACTCAAAACAAAACTGATTCCAACCCAGGTCCCCATGAGGGTCTCGCAGAACGCCGTTGCACACGACAACCCAAGGCCGATGACGCCGACTTCAGTCCCCGCAATGCTGGGTTTGATGGGTTTGAACCGGGGCTCACTGAACGCGGGACGCGCCATTAGCATCCCAAACGGTCCCTTAATGCCACTGCCGCGAAACTCCATTCGCGCGCGCGTGTCCAACATGGACAGCGGAAATGTCCGGTGTATGATCCATATGGACATATAATGGTCCATAGAATGCTGAAATCGTGCACAGCGGTGTAGGACCCCCGAGAAGCTTTGGGAATCTTTGGGAAGCAATGGGGATATTGTAAATCAACAACCGGCGGTGCCGCTGCAGTGACTTGCCCACTTTTTTCACACCTTTTGCGTCTGCCGCAAAAGTACGGGTCGGCTAAAAAAGCTACCCTCTCACCTACTCCGGCCCGCACGCGGATCGTCTACTGGCGAAGTGGCAAGGTGCTGGGCCCCTACGCGGCGTGGTCCAACACGAGCTCTTTTGCGCCGGAGCGTCCGCCGAATCTTAGGACGCCGCAGGAAGGTACGAGCACTAACCTCGGCCAGCCGTAGCCGTTACCGTTAGAGGCCCCACCACTCGACCGCCGTTTCGTTCGCTGAGGCTGGGGAGCCGAGCCGCTGCGGAAGGCAAGCCGAGTAGCAAGCCGATGGCTCATATCAATGCAAAACTGTCCCACATGCTGCCACCTGACAGGCAGTGGCCAGGAATAACACGGCAAGCTGGCCACACAAAAAAAAACTTGACAACTGCTCGACGTAGCATGGAGCACAATGGGGGTTCACAAATCGCAAGCCAGGTGAGTTTAACGGAATTGCAGCATGTCCCTTATGTTGAAATGGATGGCTGGGTGGCGCCCGTCCCTGCGAGTGAGAGACTCCGCCGTGCAGTAGGGTGTGGCTGGGGTTGGAAATTTTCGCGATCTCACGCCACAAACGTGACCAACAAATGATACAAATGTGGCCCAGCATGATTTTCGGCTGTTTCCGCTTGGGCTCCGCCCCTGTTTCCGTAAGTGAACGGGGTCCGTAGCTGGTTGTAGCCTGAGCTTGCCCGAGCCCGACGATGCGAGGCTGGCGGCAAGTTCCACACCGAGACACCACAACGCCTGCCAGCTCGCAAACGAGCAAACCGCGGCCGCACCCGCAATTTCCGGACCATGAGCGACCACCGCCTGGGCCCAGCCCGCCTTCGCCGCCTTGTTTTTGAGCTGCCGCAGGTTGGGGCCGATGGGCCGTGCTAGACCTGCACGGGGTCTTGGCAGCCGCACGCCAAGACGAGCGCAGGTGGTGGTTTTCCGCATGGCCTGCGAGAGCTCGGACTGGGACTGATGCGTACTGTAGCTGTTGAGTTTCTCGAGCACGAGTGCTTTGACAAACTGAATGTTTTCGATCCAGTATTGGAGGTTTGCTTCCCGTAGCCCCAAGCTGAAAGGAAATGAATTGTGAGTACACGCAAATGTTGAGAGCAGCGTGAAATGTAAAGCCTAAGTTCGATTAGAATATGAGTGAAACGAAATTCCCGACGTTTGTAGTGCCAAATCAAGGTGCCAGCCAGCCGTACATGCACGCTCCCACGCCGTTGAAAAAGAAAGATTGACAACTGGTGTGCGGGAGAAAGTAGTGAGAGCTTCTTGTGTTTTTGCCATCATGCCCCAGCAACGAAGACATCGACATGTGGAATGGTTTGCGCGGAGTCTCGTTTGTCGCCTCGTAGCATTGCACGCTAAGCTGCGCCAGGACGCTCGCGGCATTGCATGATGACCCGCTTAAATTGGTTCAATGCGGTCGTCGCACCCGTGGCATGCCTTGCTGCTGGATATCACTCACTCACTCACAACCCCTTGCGCATGAGTCTCATGTTCGGGGAGCAAGAGACTGCTTCCAGCAGTCTCCCTTTCCGAGTTGTGTCACGCTGTTGCTGGCACACCCTGGCTGTTGCTACCGGGCACTGTCCTTGCACCAGGAGGTGCGGCCTCCGATGCTACAAAGCCTATGGCCCGTCAAGCAAAACATAGCAAAACCATCCCACAGAGAGCACATCTCCCTGCTAGGAACCTGCACGGACCTAGCTTACGATTCGAGTTGCTGTAACTCTCGTGCCGTCTCGATGTCCAGCAATGTGAAGCTTGAGAGTTCCACGGTCATAGATTTTTTCTTGACCTTGCACATAGATCATCGATCCCAATATTTCTGGGTCTGCCGACTCTGAGTGGTGTTGGCGCATCATCTCTACCATATCAGTGGGCGGCTCTGGTGATGGCGTCCCATGCATACACATGCAGCTCACCTTTAGGTAAAGCGGTCCCGTTGTCCCGTGCATGTTTGGCCTCTTCCGTGTCTGCTTTGGTAGCTGCACGTGCCTGAACGATGAAGTCAAAGGGAGTCTGCAAGCGTGAGAGTGCGAAAAACTGCATTTTGCAATTCACGGATTTCGAATTCATTGTTCAGGGCGAGCTTGGAAATCAGGAGGGTGGCTTTGGCAAGCAATGCCTCAGTGCCGACTGCTTGTCGTTTGACAGGAGCCTGTGTGGCACCATCGCCGCGCTTGCCCCGCGCCCATCCATCCATGATGCAAAAGGCTACCTCACTCAAGCAAGGCTTGTGCCGCAAAACTGGGCTACGCAGTCCCTCCCACCCCAAGCCTCCTCGGCCCGTAGTGCGCAGGTTGCACGGGGACCCGGACTTCCTGCTACGATTGTGCGTGTGGCCTAAGTTAAGATATACATGTTATTAGGAGGTTAAGTAAGTTAGATAAAAAGTTAACATAAGCTAAAAAAGGTTAACATATGTTAGCAAAAGTTAACTTGT
>BGNK01004135.1:0-36387 GCA_003297005.1 Symbiodinium sp. clade A Y106
GTTAGGCAATACAAGCTTAACAGACGTACTGTTCAGTCGTTGTGCGGAAAAGGTAAGACTTTGCAGCGCGCCATGCTCCTTTCGTGAAGACCCTAGCTGCAGAGCGCTCCGCTAACCAAACATCTGCAGATTACCATCGCAATCTCAAATCTCAACCATGTGAAGCACTCAGCCCCCGAGATCTGCACATAACATTAAACCCAAAGCCCTAAACATTACACCGGCGAAAAGAGCGTTGTGAGTGTCGAGTTAGGCTTATCTCCTCGCCTGCATGGGACAGATCTGCCACTCCCTTGAACCACTACACCCCAAAACCCTAAAGCTTTATTATTATCTGTCTTGCCCCAAAACCACAGGCTGTTCAGATAAAACATCCACTTTTCTTATGCAGCGCGAGATTCCTGCCCGAAATCACGGTGTAGAGGAGCCCGACGCGACGATAACAACAAGTCCTGGCACAAAAACAACCTGAGAACAGGCGGTATTGCTCCGTTCGTATGTATGTACGTGTGCATGTATGTACGTATGTATGTATGCCTATGCATGTGCGTACGCATGTTTGCATGCAGGCACGAAGCATGCATGCATGTATGTATGTAACAACACTGCATTACACACTCATTGTCTCTCTCTCCCTCCCTCCCTCCCTCCCGCCCTCTGTTCGCGTTCGGTTGCACATGGCTGCATGTGTACCTACCCATGATGCATGAGCTCGTGCCTATTAGCAGAACATCCTCTGAGCCGGTACCCGACGGTACAGGCAATGGTGCAGACTTGTTCAACCTGCAATCACATGTCCCAATATCTCTATCTACATATGTATACTATCTGTATATATATATATATACATGTTCATATTTATTTATACACTTTCTTTACTCATGCACACACTGATACATGAGGATAGCAAAATGTCCCAAAGTTTCAGCTTGTTCATCCCTGTCAGCCTCGCTAAGCCGGGAATTTGTATGTTCGTTCGACGTTCTGGGACCCTGCCCAAGTTGCTAGGCAAGCACGAGCTTGGAGGATTCTCTATACATATATATATATGGTACTCACCCCCCTTCCAAAACCTCCCTCCAAACCTGTTTGTATACATGTATGCTACAACATGTCAGTGCAGCGCACACACGCACACACACACACACACCCGCGCGCGCACACACACACAGGAAGGTTCTGCATATACAGTAGCTCAGCAGGTTCAGGACATAATCAGAATGAGGGATCCGCCCATGTACTAGCTAATCGACAGGAATCCCGCTAGTTTGGCATTTTCGTTGCTGGGGGTCTCCTCATGAGAACGCAGTACTGGGAAAACTGTAACCTATTCGTATTATTCAGGGGATAGTGGAAAAGCTTGTCGTGGAGATGGTCGCTGCATACACGCACAGGCCAGCTGTAGTATCATTATGCAGCTGTTCCGGACAAAGTCGTTTGTTTGCCATTGTGTGTCCGCGTGCGATTTCACGCGTCTGAGAGACTACTTACCTATGATACATGACCACATCTTGCATGACCTGCTCGCAAGTTCGCTGTCGATTCGTCCAAGAAGCATTTGTATCTGTGTACTTTTCGATATACAGCATCTGCAAGCACAAGTACAGACGCTAGCACAAGTACAGCTACATGCCCGCATAGCAAAACATGTCGTTTATAGGCCGACCTGCAAGATATGTGCATGCATAAAAGTTGCAATAGAAGCACATGTACCCCAAACAAACAAAGCCCTATATTCCCAGACGCTTCTCGGTGGCAAAGTGACTGCACTCAGGTTGTTGCCGCTTGCCGGTCTACATGCCCTGGCCTTTGGCTGACCAGTCTGCCGAGCGTTGGATATACTTATCTGCAGCCAAGCCACAACCCTAAGGGTCCATGTACCCAAATGGTATATACTTTGGCCCCAAAGTACCAAGATAGCTACTTTGGGGCCAAAGTCTATACCATTTGGCTACATGGACCCTTACTTAGGGCAACAAGCTAATGACTAAGAATGAGAGGCAATAGCAACGGTAGCAGCAGCAATGTTTATAGCATCGATCCCTACCCGATCCCCACGAAGTAAGAGTAGTAGTATTCATAGCTCCATATAGTACCCTATGCTTCCAGATACCTCATTATTGGGTCCTTGAGGGGTTTGGGGCCCTAACTACAGTGTCCTTGGAAGCATAGGGGTATATACCTCACGTGGTGGCGTTTTGGGACCTCGCTTTCAACTTCAAGTGTTTGGAAGTGGATGGTGCTAGCGGTCTCAAAGTAAGGCAGAGGCGATCTACATATTCGTAGTTCTGTGTTAAGGCTGCCAAGTTTCACCAACAAGCGCTGTCGTCACTCTTTGTGAGACCTGAGAACCTAATTGAGACACTCCCGCCGCATCTGCCAGCTTCCATCGTAAGAGAGGCTTTTGACTTGGAGCACGAAACCGGCGCCCTAGACACCAAGGTGACTTACTTGTCGCTGCTCTCTTTGATGATGGGAGCCGGGAGCCTCCAGGAAGTTTCTGTTGAGGTTTGGGGTTCAGGGACTGGTTTGCTTTGTTAGGCTTCTCTTACAGCGCTGTTATTGATGTTCCGTTGATAGGATTATAATGGCTTTCGGGGTCCTCTTATAGGACTATGAGGTTCTTTGGAGATTACTGTTTAGTGTTTTCTAAGCCAGGTGCAAAATTCCCGACCAAAGCAGGATTACGTAAGTTTCCCACTGGCACCCACCAATGTCCCCTGATCAGAGCCCTGATGTTGTCCCCATCCTTCGCCAATATAAGTTTCCATAGCGCAAGGCGTATCATTATCTATATACCCGTCTTGCGGAGCTATAAGTGAATTCCAGTGACTTGACACGAACACAATCGAGGGTAGCTAGGGAGCGTACTGATGAATCCGAAATGCTGAACTGTGTTCCGAGCAGACCACCTGAACCTTGACACTTATTCCCTAAGGGTCCATGCACCCACATAGTGACATAGTATATATTTTGCGCACAATGTACCTACATAGGGAGTACTTTAAAGCCAAAGTATATACTATTTGGGTACATGGACCCTGAGGGCCTTTCGCCTGCTTCTATGACCAGTCGTGCAGCCAAAGGGCGGACCTGCCCTAACTTATCCAACCAGACTGCTCGCTGTTCTGAGTGTAGATTCGCCTGAACCCT
The DNA here is from genome assembly GCA_003297005.1 of Symbiodinium sp. clade A Y106. NCBI lineage: Eukaryota > Dinophyceae > Suessiales > Symbiodiniaceae > Symbiodinium > Symbiodinium sp. clade A. The sequence goes on from BGNK01004135.1 coordinate 3,154, forward strand.
CCCTGTGCCGCCCGACATGCTCGAAGCAAGCAGTATCAAAGGGCTCCAAAGGTGGAATGAAGGTAGGTGGGATATTCCCTACTAAGGGTCCTTATACAACGGATCCTTCATCCTACCTGCCTTGATCCCACTTTTGAGGCCTCCGACAGTAGCAAGATCCCTAAGAAGGGGAACCTGGCTCTTACCCAAAGCATCCAGGCATCTCCTTCGGAGGGCCGGGAATCTCCCTGGGAGGGCCTGGGGTCTCTTTGGGGTGTCAGACAGTCTGCTTCTTCCGCTAGGATCTAGAAAGTAGATCCCCTAATTTGGGGCCCTATACTACTAAGGGTACTTTATATCCTCCCGGGGGTCTGGGAAAGTGTGAGCCTAGGGTAGTCATGTTTTGCTCGTGGCCTTGAAGTTCGGAGTTAGGACTCGTCTTATAAACTAAGCAACGTACTCCCTATATAGGTACATTGGACCCAAAGCATATACTATTTGGGTACATGGAGCCTTATACCGTAAACCCCCTGTAGAACCCTTAATGGAGCTCTTAAAGGAACCCTTGAAAGGAACCCTATTTGAGTACATGGACCCTTAGGGATAGACATCCTGAAGAATCTCCCAGTACCCAGGCCCCAAGGCCGACATATGCACAGCTTCGTCATTAACGCTTTTTGTTCCGAAACCACAATCCTGTTCCCTTAAGGCCCCCCGGTGCCGGATATCAAGAATATCACGACTCTCCCTCAAGTACCAGCTTACGTTCCCTCTTACCCACCCTGGTCCCAAGTACCCCATATTTGGGTCCGTTGGACGTGTTTTCGGCTTGGACAGCATCCACGAAGCCTTAGACCGAGGTGAAACACCGCTTCCTCTTCATCTCGACGCTGGCAGAGTCAGTCCTGGAGCTGCCTTCTCAGTCTCCCAAGATTGGACCCTAAACCCTAAGCCCAAACCCGAAACCCGGGACAGAAACCCTAAACCCAAACCCTCGACCCTCTCTCAAGATTGGACCTATAGGGTCTTTGGGACCTTGGGTTTCTTTTGGGACCCAGGGCCTTTGGAGCATATCGGGTTTAGAGGACTTTTCATGTTGTGGGTTGTTGGACGGGGGAGTCTCGGGTCTGGAATTCAGGAGTAATTACTGGCTTCCGGCTTTGGACCGTTCGATTCAGAGTGTAGATCCATCCGTTTCGTTTTGAGTCGGGCTGGAGGAGTCAGATTGAAAGCTCATAGCTACGGCTACTCCATGTAGGCGCTGAAGCCTAGACTGTCGAGCTCCGGTAAGGTGTGAGTGTGCTCGCCGACTGTATTGCAACTGAAGTACCCGCGAACAGGGCTAACAAAGATGGCCGTGAAAGATGGATGCAACGTACCCATATTATACTCTTTCCTTTGAAGCTCGCAGTTCTTGAAGAAGGGATCTTGGGCTCAGCTTCCGATAGCTCCTGTACATCCAAAACTATCTTACTCACTCCGCTTTTCCGGCTTTGTCTTCTTTCGGTACGAATACAGGCTCCCGGATAGCATAGTGTAAGATGGGCACGGAATGGCTGCAGTGTTTTCGCAGGCAAAAATGTTGATGATATCAGTGCTTGTGCTTTGCTTCATGTCCTGAGTTTTTTCTCCTGGGTAGGTACCCAGGGTTAAGGGCTCAATGCTTAAGGGTCCTGCAGCTCGGGGCGCCTGGCTGGCCAGTCGTGCAGGTTTACAGTGCAGCATTCGGGATGTAGCACGTCCAGAGTTCTGCCTTCGGTGGATCACGGAGGTGTGTGTGTGTGTGCACAAGTAATCTACATACGATGTAGGGCCTATGTAGATGCAAAGGTGCATAGGAGTATGTGTACAACTCTGCTGTTCACGCATACAGTGCACACGAGCACACACATGTATATATAATGTTCGGTATGTATATAATAAGTATTCATGCAAGCGTATGTATGTATGTATGTATGTACGTATGTACGTATGTACGTATGTATGTATGTATGCATGTAATGTATGTGTGCATGTACGTATGTATGTGTTTATGTATGTAGGTATGTGCATTAAGGGTGTGTATGTACATAGGGTATTGGATGGCCCGACCTTTGCCTGTGTCTCTGCTCTAAAAAAAGCGTCCGCCGTTAGCTGTCCTGCACTGTCCTTGAGCTCAGGTCCGCCGTGTCAGCCTTCGTGCAAACATACGTGCTGCGCTTGAGCAGCTTACAGGGCTCAGGATTGTAGGGTTTAGGGTTTAGGGGCTAAACCCTAAAGCCTGCAGCGAGCATACTCGCAGTATGCTGGACCCAACCGACTCACAAAAATCACGGACACATCATGGGACCAGGGGCCGTCTCCAAAAACTCACGCGCAGTCTCGTGATCATAACTTGATTCATGATGTTTAATTTGCATCCTACTCCCTGCACGCAGGGTGAACCAAGACCCCACGGGTGGATCCAGGATTAATGGGTTTTGGGGTGTTAGGGATCAGCCTTGAGGGGAAGCCTCAGAGGAATGCCAGGCTTGCAGCATTGACCTCGCCGAGAGAAGACTTTGTTTGGACAACTAGAGGTGAAAGCTTGGCACTGACGAACTTCAAGCTGTTCTGAGAAAGTCTCCGCACCCGACCATCCGCTTTGAAGTGACATGGACTCCTCAACCCAGAATGCCCCAAGGGTTCCATGGTCTAGTCTAGTGAGATTGCCAGGGCTGCTGCTGGCAGAATTTCTTGGATTCCCTAGGAACCTCGACGATCGGTCCCCTCACACGGACCTGCTGTGTAGAAGTGCCGTGTTGCCAGCAGAACACCCACGGAGGCAAAAGCTAATTAGACGTTTGCAAGCACCCTGCAGTGTAAGTTAGCACGAAGATCTATCAGAGGCAGTGGTCTTCTCATCATTGTCCTTTGCTGACAAGGCCGGGGAAGCACTGAAAAGGAATTCGGTTCGAGAGTTGACTGGCCCGGCTTCTCAATGCAATGTAGTTGTTGCACCGTGTCCTGTGCTCAGGTCCAGTTGTACCACAAGTGACTGGACTGTTTGGGACTACGGCGGCCCTGTAACATACACCGGCACCCTGTTCTTGTCCAAAGGGTTGCACCTATCACTCTGTTTGATATTTCGTGGTCGAGCCTTTCAGTAGGGTTTTGGGGATTAGGTGTAGGGTTTGGGGAAGTCGCCGCAATGTTTGACCTAGACCCTGAAATCCGAAACTCTCACGAAACTGAAAGCTGCCACCAGGTCGACCTGTACTCCTCCATCGTCCAGCCCTCAGATCTCTAAACCCTAAACCCTAAACCCTAAGCTATTACCCTAAACCCTAAACCCTAAGCTATTTGCCGATCTTGCACCTTCGGGCCTGGGTTGGCCTCCTGGGGCGCTGAACCCAAAACCAGTGCAGGTAAGGGAGGTTTAGGGTTTGGGGTTTAGGGTTTTAGGGTTTGGGGTTTAGGCTTTAAGGGCTCAAAATTTTGGAGCCTAGGTCATTGGGTTTTGGCTTTTCGGCTCGGCGTTTCAACAGCCAAGGTGTCGGGTTTAGGGTTCAGGCCATGCTTACGGTATAAGGGTTTGGTTGATCCCACGACAGGCCACAGTTCCCCTGCATAGATCCAGGAGCACCGCCGGGCATCTTTAACAAGCAAGAGTTTCTGGGCACGAGTCTTCCGCCGAATTGACCCAGCCCTGAATCGCGGTTCCCGAAAAGGGCTGCGCTCACAGCCCAAACTCCCAAATTTGGACAGCCAGCCCAAACATGGGACCCTTTTGCTGGTAAACCCCGAAAGGCTTTTGCTCCAAATTTAGGTCCACAGCCGGAGACTCTGAGGAAAAGTCCTTATTTGAATGGTACATGGCTCTCCGAAGCTTTAAATCTACACTTAGGGTTTGGGACCCGTTTCGTTGGAAGGTTAGCCCGAAGTTCTGAGAGCCCTAGCGACTAAACTATGAAGTCCCAGAACCGAAACTGGGAAACCCTAGTGCTTGAACCGGTAACCCTCAAACCAAAGCCGTAAGAGTAGCACCCAAGACCGTAAAGCAAGTGCGCAAACACCCTAAACCTAACTTCTTAAGCCTCGAAGCCCTAAACTAAACCGTAAGCCACCGAGCTCCAAACCTTCAAGCCCTATTTAAACCCTAAGCCACCAAACCCTAAACCCTCAATCCCTAAAGCAAGAGCTCCGAGCTCGGAGCCGCATGCCGAGCGAGGCTCTCTCCTTCATTTCCATAGGCCAGCGCGATGTTGGTTTAGGGTTTTAGGGTTTTGGGGTTTGGGTATTTTTAAGGGGCTCAGGCTCAGGGCTTCAGGGGTTCAGGTTTTAGGGTTTGTTGAGGGTTTTAGGGGTTTGGGGATAAGGGATGTAGGGAGTTTTTTTGGGTGTAGGGGTTCGGTCCAGGACTTTTGGATAAGGGTTGAGGGTTCATGCTTTAGGGTGTATTGGGGTTCAGGGTCTGAGGAACGTCCCAGAGCTTCCGAAACCCAGGGATGAGTGACTCCCGAGTGAAGTAACCCTAAGGCTCCATGTGCCCAAATAGTATATACTTTGGGCCCAATGTACCTATATAGGGAGTACTTTAAGGCCAAAGTATATACTATTTGGGTACCTGGACCCTTAGGGTAAGATGTTAGCGGTAGCGGGAGAACTCATTCAGTAGGTCACTACTATAGGTATTGAACTTAGATTGATTCAGGGGCTATCTTTCTTAAGCTTCTTCTCGGAATTCTTGAAACAGCCCTCCTAAACGCTGCTTTCTTTCCCTAGCGTTTCCATGGCCATCGAGTCTTTGTGCCGGGCCGTACATATCACAGCCTCCTCTGATCGTGCTTTTACCCTACTTCAGCGGCATGCATCTGTTTGTGTTCCGTGTTGTCAAGTTCCTTTCCCGCTCTCCTTCTGGAATCCAGATAAGCTCTCGTTCCACTTACATGACAGACAAGTCCAAGAGTTCCTCATGCCAAATGCCAAGGTGCAATGCTCAAGCCTCGGTGAGCTTGTGGCTTCGATGTCAGAGACACCTTCTCTAGGTTCCTGAGTAATACCCTTTTGCCCTTTTTGTTTGTGGCGCTTCTTATAAACACCGAGTATTAGGAAAAAAAGTGTACCCTTATTATAATGGGGCCACTCAGGAACCTAATTCTAATCTCAGTTGCATATTTCACGAAATCCCCCCCAAACTCCAGACCTCAGGTGTTCTAAAGCACACCTCTGCCAACATATTCCTTGGCCACAGCCGTAGCAGGATATGCCTTCAGCGCCTTGGACAAGCACCCTTGCTGCAAGTTGCATCATCTAGATCTTAAGCCCTAAAATACAGCTTATCATCGTTTTTCCCTTTTCGTACTTTACCGTTAACCCTAGGCCTTATAGAAAAATCAGCCCCTCGTTTTTGCTTGGTCTTTGGTTGCCCTTCTAATGCAGGCCTTAGTAACTATGGTTTAGGGTTCCTCTTACTTAAGAGTGCTATAGGGTTCTATAACAGGGTTTCCCTTCAGGGTTTATTCTTCAGGGTCTACTTGAAGGTTCATGGGGTTTAGTAACTAGGTTTTTTCAGCTCGCTATATTTACAGTTACATTTAAGTCCCATGATCATCCAAGTAGCCACGTGGCATGGTCCTGTCGGGCTACCACAATCCATGAACCGTCGACACTAACTCCCGTAAGCTTTCAACCCTAAGGCCTCAGCTCTAGTCTCAGCAGCCCCCAGAACCCAAACCCCTAATTCCTAAACCCGACATACCCTGAAGCCCGCGTGCCCTGCCACAATCAAGTAGATAAAGGAATGTACTGTAAACTATGGTATAGGACCCTTAATATGACTTACGGTATATTCCTTGATTAAGGGATCCTGCAAGGTCTGGGTAGCCGGCTCTACGGTTGCCGGTTCGGGGTCTGGGCGTTCATGCGCTGTCGAGCCCCTGAACCCTACGAGCGTAATTCCTTCGAGACTTATGGTGGCCCATAGTCATAGGGTCTTCGTAAAGCCATCACATGACATACTTCAGCTGGCGCTTATATACATGGCTTAAGTTGTGCTGGTACTTCAAGGTCTTTATAAGGGCCGAGTGGTGCGAACCTGGGCCTGCAGTGCTTGGAGATCCTGATTTGGAAGCTACGGGGATTCCTGGGGTTCAGGGTTAGACAATCAGGTCACAGTCTAGGTTTAGGGTTTAGGTTTTAGGGTTTAGGGTCTAGTCCCAAAAGGCAAACTAGGCTTCTGAGGGCAGCATGATGAATGAACAGTTGCTGGGGAGCTCGATATCCATATACGTTCGTGTTGCTGCTTGACGCGCCTTTAAACTCAAGCCTGTAACCTTGAAATCTGAGCCCAGGTGAGCCCAAAACTTCGCACCTATAAACCGTAGTAAACCCTGACCCGCCAACCCTGGAAGTTCAAAGCAAGCTTCACTTGCCCATTTGGCTCATGGATTCAAACGGTTCAAGTCTAGCGTTTAGAACTAGCAGATACACAGCTGCAGCCGCAATCCTGGATCCTCACTGAACCCCGCAACCTAAACCCTAAAAGAACTCCGAAGCTGCACTGTAGGTATGATGGAGGCGAGCTTTTGGTCAAAGTGCCCGGAGCTGACTGACAGATCTTTAGCCTAGCAATCCCAAGGGTGCCTGTGCTCTTCAGGGCTTCCTTCGCGGGTTGCAGTACGGGGTTTAATGGGTCTTTGTACCTTTTATTGTCTTACCTCGACCTCAAAGGGATTCCTATTCGGGTGTTTAGGGTTTAGGGTTTAGGGTTTAGGGTTCTAGGGTTTAGGGGTAATACAGCAGTGGTACGTCGACGTGGGTTTTGACGAGTACGTGCTCAACATACAGATACTAGGCTTTGGAGTACCATACTTTAAAACTTTTTTCTTAAAGGAACCCTTATGAAATAAAAGTTTATACTCTTTTCTCCCTGTTACTTAAAAGCCCAGGATAATAGCAATCAGTACAAGCATCCGCAACACGATCTGTATACCCTTGAAGTCCCTATACAAGAAAGCTGTAATACAGCCTCACCAAAACTCTAGGCCAGGTCGAGTGTCGATTTAGATAGCTAGATAGACAGTGGGGTGGCTAGCTAGAAAGATGGATGGACAGCCATCGAGCTCCATCTGTGCATGTACCCGCCTGTCCAGGCAGTTCAGTTTTCGCTCATACTCTTTATATACATAGGCGGTAGAAGTATACAGAGGAGCTTATAGTCAGCCTGCTTCCGACGGCCCATGACTGCCCACATGATGAAAACTACCAAATGAGCAAAACGACCGGGATATCTATGAAGTCTCCACATAAATTGAAGCCGAGGACCAACTCCCGTGAGTCCAGTTAGCCTCGAAGCTGCTCCTGCCGAACCCCCAGGCAATTCCTCAGACACCAAACCCTCAACCCTCAAACCGCAGCATCCTGTGAACCTGAAAACACTAGAGCCTTCAACCTACCAAGAAACAGCCCATAGAACATGTACAACATGAAAGAGTATTTATATGCCACTGAACCCCGCAGCTCACCACCTTGGGCTAAAGGCCTGGCTACTGCCGTGGAGCAAATGCCAAGTGGTGGGCCGGCTTGAAATTGGGTATGGGGTACACAGGTGTGTCTAGCTTGGATTATCGTTGCTTTCTTTCCGTTTGTTTTTGCAGGGGATGGCGTTGTAGGGTCTAGGGTCTACAGGTCTAGATGGTTATCGGTGTTTAGAGATTGTGTTTCAGAGTTGTGACTTCAGTTCAGGATTTTGCACTGCATGTCAGCCATTCTAGATTATGGTCGATTTAGTTTTTGCTTTTGCACTGCATAGGAAGCCACCCAGTAAAGGGACTGCTTGGGCTTCACGTTTCACCTTCTTCTGGTTCAGCATCTCTGCAGGGACGTGCATCAGAGAGCTCCGCTTTAAATTCAACCACTCTAGGCATAGGAATGCGGGGCTATTGAATGCTCCGAGGAGTTGCGGACACCCAAGGTTCCTTTGCAAAGCCTCAGCTGGAACCGGAGTAGAACAACCCAGCCGATGCTATGAGCTGATCGTGCAACCCGAAGTGAGCAACACAGTATTTTCAGTTCTTAGAACTTGCATGTAGCGATTAGCCGGGTTGGTTGATGGCACGAGGATCCTCTAAACGAGAGTGTGTAGATCTAAACACCCCATCTGACCGAAACACCAACCCGCAACCCTAAAAGACCTGCGAAAATCCCACACTTTCGAGGGAAGGGAGTGATGGCACAACAGTCTATACGTGTGTCTCCCTGGTTATTATACTTCAAAGCCTAGGGTGGGATCCTACTTAAAAGGATCATGGGACTTAGTAGTTAGTAGCTATACGGAAAACTACTTATAACCCCAATTAAGGTACTTATAACCTTACTTACTAAGTCCCCATGATCCTCCTGGTAGTCCTAAATCTTGGCCATTGCAGAACCTGACAGGTGGGGTGTCTTCGTCTTCCGCATTGCAGAGGTGACATCTCGCGGGGGACCTCGGGTCGTCGCAGAGACCGATGTGGGAGTTTCCGAAAATTAGGGGTACCTTGTTTTGGGGTCCTTATAATAAGGATACTACTATTTAGGGTACTATATTAGGGTCCCCTATTTTCGGAAACTCCCATTTGGCTTGTTGATGTGCAGGCTTTTGGGGTTTCTTATAGGGCGTAGAGTTTAGAAGCTCCTGTGTGCCACAGAATCAGAACAAACAAACAAACACAAACACAACAACCCTTCGGGCCTCTTGTTGTGGCTAGACGAGACGTCGTGGTGATGGAGACTCTCCTGGCAGAATCCCCCAAAACCGGAAAGTGTTTCAAAATTGAAATCACATTACCAGATACTTGAAATTCCTCCACTGCGTCTCCCTAAACCCTAAAACCCAGAACCCTACAACCCTAAACCCTAAACCTAAAATATAAACCCTAAACCCTAAAGCCCAAAATTTAAATTACTAAAACCCTAAACCCTAAACCCTCTCCAGGTGCAACATCTCTCGCCCTCTTCCAGTGTGTCTGGCGACCTTGGGGCATAGCGCCTTGGCAGAGTGCAGATACTGGGTTTAGGGTTTAGGGGTTTAGGGTTTAGGGGTTTAGGGTTTAGGGCTCGTTTGCTATGGGAGTTTCCGAAAATCGGGTACCCTGAATACTAGGATCCTTATTATTAGGACCCCAAAATAAGGCACCCCTGATTTTCGGAAACTCCCATATGAGGGACAAGAGACAGAGAAGCTGAAGTTTTCTTGAATCGCAATCTACTGTGTTCATATGGGAGTTTCCGAAAATTAGGGGTACCTTATTTTGGGGAAGGATCCTACTATTTAGGGTGCTATATTAGGGTCCCCTAGTTTCGGAAACCCCCATACCCTGACCGTGCTGAGCCTTAAGCTTTGGAGCTAAACCGTAACCGTGCCAGGCGCAAGCGCACTCTAACAGCGCCCTCAGGTTTCTTCTTGGCGGCTATTTAGGGGATACTGGAGGGTAGTTGCGGGATCTAGGTAGATGTCTAGGACCCTACTAGGACCCTTAACCCTCAGACCCTCAGCAGATGGTTCATAAGATTACATTCTTTGTTAAGGTTTGATACGGGATTTCATCAGGCATTCCGTAGCTGTCTGCAGCGTATGAGGAGTTTCTTCTTCGGCAGGTGTCCTTTCATGACAGTTACCAGCTCTGGGCTTAAAATAAAACTATCCTGGGGCCCTAAAACTCTACACCCCAAACCCTAAACCCATCAACCGTAGAAACTCCAGTAGACACCGGAAGCCCGGATGAAACACCGAGGTCACCGTCATGAGTGCAGATACTGTTCTCGTGATCACCCTGGCCTTGGGCTTAGCAGCTGAAGGGTTCCTCTCGGGTTGAGGTTCAGGGTATAGGGTTCGTATGGGTTTGAGGGTTCAGGGTATCCTGTAGGGTTTAAGCTAGGTTTAGGGGTCAGGGTAGTTATGGGGCTTAGGGTGCCTCGGGTTTGGTGTTGGAGTTTAGGGTCAGGGTATTTTGTTGTGTCCGATTCCTTTAACATGCGAAAGACTGCCCCTCCCACCCATCTGACGACCAAGCTCTGGAGGCCTTAAGCCCGGAAGTTCCCAGAGAGCCCAATACCCCTTAATTAAGCAATATGCCTTAAACTATAAGGGGCTTCATATTATGACTTAAGCTATATTCCTTGATTAAGGGGTATTGGGCTCTCTGGGTTCATAAGCAAGATTTGAACCCAGAGAGCCCTAGAGCCGAAGCCCCAAAAGGCACGCGGCACCCTTGCGTGCCGAGGCAGCGCTGTCCCAGTACGCGAGGGGTATGAAATACAGCAGGGGCCCCGATACGGCCTGCACGTGGCAGATTGTCTCGAGGCTTGCACAGTTCAGGTTTAGAGTTTAGAATATAGAATGTAACTTAGGCCTTATAAGGCTTCGTGGAGGAGCTTGACAGTGTTGTTTTGTGGATTTGGGGTTCGGGGGTGCCTGAGCCCTACAAACCCTAACTCAACCCCAATTCCTAAACTTTCCTAGGCGCCTGGGCCTAAACTGTACTAGAACCCTAGCAGCAACAGCTCACAATCTCGGCTACGACGATCCTTAGACCCGGTAAGGGAGGTTTGGTACCACGCCCGAGACCCTCGATCCCTAACTTAACAGGGTTGAGGGTTAGAGTTTAGGAGCTGACTTCCTCAAGCCTAAAAGTCCCGAACCCAGGTCTACCGTATGTTCTATCTGAGCGGGATGAAGTCGCGTGCATACCATAGCAAGATACATTCCCCGAGATAAGTAGCGGCACTGGCCTTCTTCGATTATGGACAAACTTGAATCCGCGACTCAGCCCACGGAAATGGATGGCAAGTGAGCGTTCGGAAAGGAGAGGAGCCCTACAAGACTTACCTTTGGTTAGTAGGGAATGGAGGAATGGGGTACAATTAAATCTACCATTCTACCATTCCCTTCTACCCACAGGTAGGAATACCAAGCTTTGAGGCTCACACCCAAGGTCCTTCGGACCCTGGACCCTTTTGAAGCCATCCGGACTAAAGTCCCAAAACCACCGCAAACACGAGTGAAGCCGAAGCCTCCAAGTCCCGCAGATAGGGCAGAAGCATAGTTGGGTGGTTCTCAAAATTATGTTCCCTTTTGGGGTCCCTATTCTAATATGGCACCTATTATTTGGGGTACCCCAAAAAGGGGACCATTATTTTGACAACTACCCCAATTGTTAACAGATGGAAAGAAATCCAAAAGTAACAAAACTGCTGACCAGCAATAATCCAATTCGCCGAGGCACATATATGGTATGTACGGTATGTAGTATGTATACACCTAAAATGTTGGCGAGTAAACCGTCTGAGTAGTACAAAGCCTACAGGTCGTGGCGCCGGCCGGCTCATCCGTGACAACCTCGTCCCGAGCCCAGCTTGGGCAGCATGCTCGCGAGAGTGGTTGGGTTTGGTCTTTGTGAGGTCCAGGTTTTAGGGCTTATAAGGTTTAGGGCGTGTAGGGTTTCAGGGTAAGTAGCGGAGTAGGTCAACCGCTAACCTAGAAAAGGATTTCTAGTGGTGTTGCAGCGTGTAACGAAATTTGTTGCAAGGCTGAGTTCGGGAACTTCAATCGAGAGAGTGTAGCCTTCAACCTTTGCGGGCGGAAATCAAAGATTACTAAATTACAATCACTGTGCTTCCGGGTTCCGTACCTTCCGTATACCAGTTTATACCCAAAGACCCTATTGTAATCTTTGTGGACGGCGAACGCAACGACTGAGTGAAAGGACTGTTACCCTAAACCCCACAGCTCAAGCTCCCTGAAGCCTCAGCAAGGCTTGAACATCCTTACGTGGCCCGAACCCCAAACCCTAAATTCTAATGAAGGCCCGAGCTTTAAATGAGGCCTCTCAGTCACAGCCCTGTAAATCCCAAGCCTTCGCAACAGCCAGACCTAAGAGAGGTGCGAAAGCTTCATCCAAGGAATGGACACAAGTTCGGACACCCAAACACCAGGGTCCCCTAGTATAGAAGACACCCAAGGGAAGCCCATGAGTACCATGAACCCTCAAACCTAAGCCCTACAACCTTGAACCCTACAACCCCCCTTTGGGTTAAGACCCCAAGTCGTAAACCCAAAGGTCTACGCTCTGCCTTCCTCTATCTGCCTGATGACTCCCATGCTCGAGAAGGCCCGGCCTCTCCCCAGACTCTTGAACGATAAACTTTAGGGTCTACCTGGACCCTAAAAGACTCGTTTTCGAGGACGGAAGTCAGAACAAGGGGCGCTGCAAACCGTAAGTAAATCCTTAAGCCTCAAACCCCTAAACTCCCAAGTCCTAAAAGGAGCTCTGTGCAGCACTCTGGAGACCAAACCCAGATAGTTTAAGGGAGTTTGGAAGGTCTGGGTAGTATCTCAAAAGTCCCTTTTGGCCTTAAGCCGTATGGCTTTAGGGGGGTTTACGGTTTCTGGATTTAGGCTTGATGGGTTCTTGTTTGGTTACGTAGGGGTTGCATTGTGGACGAGTTGCGGTCTCGGGCTACGCTTAGCGATTCGAAGTGTAAGTTCAGGAGTTTAGATGTGTTGACCTATTGTTTGAGGAGTTGGCGGCTTAGGGCTTGGATTTTTTAGTGTTAGCTGCGCTGAACTGTCTCGAGACTAACATCCCTACCCAACTTTGCAGTCCTTTCCTGTCATCATGTTCACGTTGACGGCAGGACAGTCCGATGACGCTTCCGCAACTGGCTTAGCTGAGATTTTCGAGTTTCGCCCGGATCCAACTGGATGTTGACTCCAAGACTTGTTGGGAAGCTCTCCTGATTTTCCAGAGCTTGAGTGTCCCGGCCGCTGAACCCACCTTGCTGCGACGCGCTTCTGACATGATATTTGTTGCTTGCTTTGGCTTCGGAAGTTTCTCGGCCAGGGTTTCGGGCTCAAACAGTTTGTAGCCTGTTGCAGCTGTGCGAAATTAGACTATAGAGACGTCAAGTCGTGTCCGTGGGCTATGACCTGGTATCCCGATACCCTAAATCCCCACACTCCCAAGCTTCAGCCAATCGCGTGCCATGAAGGAAGTTGTCAAGCTTGAAACCCCTAAATCCTAAACCCTGGCTGCTGCGAGGCCGGAGCTCTACTACTCCTTGCGCGTAGCGGAGCTGGGTGGCATGGTCGCGCTCATGGGCTGGCAGCTGGAGCATTGCCCTCGGATTTAGGGTTTAGGATTCAGGATTTAGGGTTTAGGGTAATTATAGTGTCGCAGGTGAAGTGGGTGAGCCTTGAAACGAGTCGCGAACTCTAACCCAGCGCCCCAAGCCTACGAATGCAGGGTCAGAAGTTACACCTCAGGCCGTTGCAGCCTATGCGAACCAACGTAGGACTGAATAGCCAAATGCCCATCTAAACTGAAGCCAAAATCGAAAGGCACCACCCGCCCCCCTCAACCCTGCAATCCTACAGAACCGCGTCCTTTTTGTTGGAGTACGTGTTTTGGAGAACCTAATCGACCTAATCAATCGTTGCCTAGGACAATAGGAAAACGGATAACCGCGAAGGCACATGTAGTGTCATAGGTACAAAGTAGGTACATCTAGAACCTTTTCCGACAGCATTTAGTGCATTTGCAGACAAGATCCCGGCACCCCCTGAGGCCCGAAACCTAAATCCTAAACCTCAAGCGCTTTGAGCCCCCGCACAGCACTTCACCTTCACCTCGCGACCAGTGAGGTGGGACCTGGATGCTGCCAGGGAGATTTTCAAGGACGGGGAGTTAAGGTGTAGGTCTATGTTAAGAAAGAGTCCAGTAATGTTTATTGCTTGATCTAATCTCTTTCAGCTTCACTTCTTGATGGGCTTCGTGAAACTCCGGAGTGTGTCAGTGTAAGTGTCGTACTTAGACACCGTTTGCTAATAGCAAACATCTTCCTCTAGGTGCCCCAGTAGTACCCTTTTACCCTTTTTCTTTTTGGGTTCCCTTATTAAAACGGAATAGTAGGAAAAAGGGTACCCTTATTATTAGGGGCCTACTGGGGAACCTAGTCCTAAATCTGAAGCAAAGACTCCTCAGACCCTAAGTCCCCTCCAGCTTAGTTCTGAGCTCTGCCCCGAACCCCAAACGGTTTAGGGTTTAGGGTTTAGGGAACCCTTAACCAAACCTAAAGCAGAGAGGCTGTAAATCCAACACAATCCTAGACCCACCCCCTCTCCCAAAACAACGTCAAAAGGCGCTCATCGACTTAAACCAAAAAGCGCTAGACCTTAGAACGAAAAACATAACCCCTAAGAACTACTGTAAAACCCACGATTGAGGGTGTGATAGGGGCAGAAAAAGGCGTGAATTTTCAGTCTGGTCCTTTGTATGCCAAAATAAGCCGCCCTGAACAGCGAGGACGACGCCCTGATTGTGTCGGCCTTCGTTCTCAGCACAAGCACAATGCTGCTGTTGGGCCTGGCTCCTACTCCTAACTGCTCTGGCTGGTTTGGGGTTACTTGGAGGGTCGGGGGACGTAGGAAGTAGTTATTTTGGTATTTATATAAGTATCCAAACCCCAGCTAGGATCCTTGTTAGGATACCTATACCTCTACTTACTACCTACTTGGTGCCCCCGACCCTCCAAGTAGGATCACCTGAAGCTTACAGCTTCGAGAGTTTGATTCGGGCTTGGGGTCAGGATTCGGGGCTTGTTTAGGCCAACGTGCGGGGTTTGGAACTGAGCACAGAAGTAACTGAAGTCCTTCTAGATTGGTTACTGGTGACAACTAAAAGAGGTATAGTATAACCAGCATCTATGCATATATTCATGTGTGTATATATATATATATGTATGTACAAATATAACACTGTCGCCATGACACAGTACAAGCAGTATAGCTTTGCACCGCAACATAAGGCACCATGCAATGTCGAGTGTGACTTTGGGACCCGGCGCATAGTAGCGCATCTAGAAGCCTGGGCTGGAATGTGCATGTCAGCATCCCTGGGTGTTCATGGGAGCTCGGCCCCGACGCCATACCGAAGACCCTACACTCCAAACCAGGATCAGCCTTTCCAAGCAGGTTTACGGTGCAGGGCTCCTCGTGACACCTCCATCCAACCTTAAGGGCAGCCCGATGCTTGTCTAGGTAGGGCTTCGGGACATTTTATATTTGGGTTTAAGAGGATCTTATTTACTAATATTTTTCAAAGGCCTTTAAAGCCCCACCTAGTCATGATATATTAAAACCCTTTACTGGCCTGAAGCCTAGAGCCGTTCTCTTCACATCCTACACCTGAGCAGTTAAGCCATGTCAGCATCCGGCGAGGCCTCTTTCTTCGACAAGTCGTAGCCGTCCGAACCTTGCTGGAGGTGGGGGCTTCGTAGTTCGCAGTTGAAGCAGCCGTCCTGAACCAGATGAAAATAGGTCACTTCAAGTCGCATCTCGATGTCATCAGGATCTAGGGTTTAGGGTTTAGGGAGTCTCGTCAGTATCTCTTTTGCAGGCGCCCGTCGAAATGCTGGGGCCTTACTGAAAGCTTCCGGAAGGTTTTGGGGGCAACGCTGCTTCTGTGAGATCCAGGGAGTGTGAGTCTTGGACTAGAGGGTGCGGCTCTGCTGCGCGCAGTGCCAACCCGTAGAGCAGTAACTCTGTAAGTGGCTCTATCCTAAACCCTGAACCCTTACAATTCCACAATGCCTAAACCCTAAACTCTGAGCCCTCAACTCCCACCCCTACAGTACACCCGGGCAGCATGCCAACAGTCATACATACAGGATCCCGCTGTAAGTTGAGCAACATGTGCCATATTCACTGGATATTGGGCTCTTTGAAAGCTATCTCAACGGATTTCCGAGTTTAGGGTCAAAGTCAAGTATAAACCACTATATGACTATGACTATGTACATGGACACCCAGGATTTTGCAGCCGTGATCCGAAATCCCCCTCCTGAAACCCACTCAAGATGCTCTCAAGACCCAAACCCTAGCTTCAACTTTCAACTCTACCCAGACCTTCAAACTATACCCGGAATACCCACTGTTAAGCACCAGAGGGATCCGTTAAGGGTATCTTGGTGGGTCTTGGCACACTCCAAACTTGAATCAGATTAAACCCAAGACCCGCCAGCTCCAAAAGCCCAGAACCCTAAACTCGAGCCGTAAAAACGTAAAAAGCCGACGGCCCGAAGGCCATCTACATGTCTATCTCTCCGTCTATCTATCTATCTATCTTATCTGCCTACCTATCGAACTACCCATCTAACTGCTTTCGATCATCTATCTATCTGCCTCTGTCTATCTCCGCTTATCTGTATCTGTCTTGGTCTGTCTCCATATGGGGTTGTATAATGACCCCGCGCGTAGGATTTATGGAAGGAGTAAACACAGTGTTGGCGATAACACGTTCGGCTTGTAAACCGATAAGGAGGAATAAAAAAACGAACACGCCATATCTTGTCTGGTTGCTGCATGATATCGTGGTAGACAAGCGAGAGAGCAACGAGTATTACCATTTACGGTAGTAGAACGATAATAGAACGATAACAAAAACGATAACGTTGAGTTCACGAGAGTGGCTTTGTGAACCCTTGGCCACATTACCTACTACTACTACTACTACTGCTGCTCCTACTCCTACTCCTACTCCTACTTCTACTACTACTACTACTGCTGCTCCTACTACTACTACTACTACTACTACGAGTACTCACGAGTACTAACTACTACGAGTACTACTATCACTGCTACTACTACTACTTCTACTACTACTACTACTACTACTACTACTGCTCCTACTCCTACTCCTACTCTTGCTCCTGCTGCTGCTTCTGCTCCCGTTCCTGCTCCTACTCCTACTCCTACTGCACTACTACCACCACTACTACTGCTCCAAGTCGTGTAAAACGATAAGGAGGAAAATAAAACGATAACATCATAACGGATGAATAGATTTAAAACGGGCTTTCTTTACAACCCCATATATCTCTGCCTATCGATGTCTGTCTATCTATCTCTATCTAGCCATCTGGCCATGTAGCTTACTACCCACCACCTACCTATCAATCTATCGATATGCCCACCTACCTACTTACCTACCTGTCCATTTATCTATCTATCTGTCTGCCTGCCTGTCCGTCTTTCTGTCTATTTGCATATCTATTTACTATGTCTAGGAATATGTGTATGTGTATATTCACACTTATTAGGAGTCCAAACCCAGAGGTGGCACCTGCGGCCCTTCAATGTGACCCAGCAGGCGTGTGTTTTTTTTTTTCCGCACGCGTGTGGTGCGTTTTTGCTCGGGGGTCTTCAGGGTGCTTGTAAGGGTACTATAATAGAGATTGTATGAGGGTACTAGAAGCGGTATTGGGCGTATGGGCCCCTTTAGCGGTGCCTGGAGGAAGTTGTCTCAAAGGGCTTCTCCGCGTCCGAAAATGAGACTAAAGCCCTAAGTTCGAGACAAAGACCTTATGAGCTCGAGTTTGCTGAACACTTCAACTCTGAATCCTTTTGCCTAACCGACCCAACCGTGCCATATAACACCAAGGGGTCAAGCCATACTTCGTAGAACGTGCACTGCATGGAAGCCGGACCAGGGCTTTTCTCGAAGACTAGTAGATTCAGAAGCAAAGCTGAACCTTAAATAGGACCCTAAAGGGAACCCCGCTCATTGCACCCTGAAAGATGAGCCCTGAACAAAGAGAAAGGGAAAGCAAGAAACGGTCCGTGGAAGGTGCTGCGGAATCGGATCCTTGGTTTCGAGGCCGGTAGCAAGCCACGCTCCGAGACATCGTTTAGGAGTTTACGGCTTTGTTTGGCTGGCGGGGCCGTGTAGGCAAGTGGGTGCACTATCCGGCGGGTAGGGGTTTGCGGATTAGGCCTCGTAGTAAGGGTTTGGGGTGAATGGATCCGGAATTAGAACTTTAGATTTGAGAGTCAGCGGCTTTACCTCTAACCTTAGCCTGGTCCGTAAATCACCTACCCTTTTCGGGCTCCCCGTGATGATTTCCTTATACAGGTCCTCCACACGGTTGGTGGCTTCGGGTCCCGGATACCCTTACAACTTACACCCGTTACAAGTTAATGAGGTCGCGAGCGTGGCTGTCTGAACAGCGACGCATCATGGGCAAGATCCAGAAGGTTGGACCGTGGTTTCGGGCTGCAGGGGTCAGGGTCAATGTAGTTCAGGGTTTAAAGGGCAGGGTATGGCTTTTTGCTGAGGATTCTCAGACTTTTGGGGCTCTTATAGGCTTCCGGGCTTTGAATAGTTGGTCGATGTTCTTCGCTGGGGCTTTTGAGGCTTACAGTCAAGCTTGAATGGAGCAACTTTGATCTGTAAATCCTAATATTCCTAAATCCTTACCCTAAACCCTAAACGTACAAACCCTTATAAGCCGTAACACATACTAAGTTGCAAGGGTCTGGCTGGAGCATCCGAAGCTCCCCTAAGATGGGCAGTTCAGAGCGATCCGCACATGAGGCACATCTAATTCAGATCGTCGGGGGGCGAAGGGGGTTATAAGGTAGAAACCGCACAATAAGAACATCATAATCTTGATGCCCTTAAGGTAAAATATGAGGAGTCACAGCACTAATCATCCTTCACCAGTCACCATGTCCAGAAAGACCTATATGGACAGGTCTCTCCGGTTTAGAAGATGCCGTCGGGCCCGAAAGCTCGAAACCCCTCAAGGCCCACCCAAAACTAACCGAGGCTTCCACAGGGGTTCCTCTTACGGTTTGGGCAAGTATCTGCCCGGTAGGAGCTTTGGGCCCTTCGGGTCAGTCTTCAAGCTCTGAACCGTGGGATGGCCGCGATAGAAGCCTCGGCTGTAACAGTTTCAACCTTAAACCCCAAAAGCCCCAAATGCACCTTCAAGCTTAAACCCTAAGCCGAAAAACCCCCAGATGTACCCTAAAACCTGCACCGCCTGCTGCCAGGCTCCACATCGACCCAGCCACATGCAGTATGCGCTCTTGAGATCCGACCTGCCGGACTCTCCGGGAAGGGGGGGTTGAGAGTTTAGGATCGCAGGGTTTAGGGTTTAAGGGGATTGGCTAAACCCTAAACCCAGGAGGGTTAGGGTAGGGTTTAGAGTTCGTCGTTTAGGTGGGGGGACGGGGCTCGGAAACTGAATTCCAGTTATCTTCAGAGCAAAGGTTGAAGGTTTAGGTTCGCATGCAATAGAGATTCAGGATTAAGGTTTGAATGTAAGGGTTTACGGTTTCGGGCTCAGGACAATATGGTGCCGGGTCTTAAAGTTTAGGATTTAATGGTTCTGGGGTTTGGCATCATGTTCAGCATTGAAGCAGTCACCACCACCATCACCATTATCGTCCGCAAGCGACAACGGTTTTGGACTCTGTTCGGATCCCTAATCAAAGCCTTAAAACTCTGCTAAGTCCTTAGTCTTAAGAACTCACAGAAACGCTAAATACGACAACAAAACTCCCAACCCTAAACCCTGGACCCTAAATCTTAAACACTGGCTGTTAGAGGGCTTCCTCGAAAGTACGCCCCACAACCCTATCATATAATATTATAAGTATGCTTACGGCATACCCCAACCTTGTTAACCATTGAGGCCCCTATGTTAGAAGGCTTCCTTAGAAGAGGAGATGACCAGCGCCGAGTGGGACGCGCGCTTCCTCAGTGCCAAGGTATCCTTCTGCCTGGACCGCTCCCGGCATTTTCTATGCTTTAAGCACGGTTTGGGGTTTGGGGCTTCGGGCCTTTGTTTTATGTGTTTTACGCTTCGTTTCATGCGTTTGATAGTTTGTAGGAAGCGTTTCAGGTTTGGTTTTTAACGAGTCTAAAGTGGTTTGTGCTTGGTTCCAAGCTGTAGGGGTTTAGTGCTTTGGGGTTTGGTGACGTTTATCTTCGAGCTGCAGCAGGGCTTCATAGGTTCTTGAATCGGGGGCTGTATATGGTTTGTGGCTCTGTAATGCCTTCTTGGCGTTCTTACCTTGACTTTCATTTCCGGCTTCAAAACGCAAGGTTTGAAAGCGGCTTGGTTGGGCTAAGGAGGATGTACAGGGATAATACAATTTAAGGCTTGTGACAAGGCTGTAGGGTATGTTCACATCATGAGTTCAAGAAAGGCTTGAGTTGTAGCGGCTTCATAACAGTCTTATGACGGTGTCATACGGGTTCTAAGGCTGGGGTTAACAGGGTGCCTTGATCAGCACATCTGGAGTTCACTGCTTTAATAAGATTGAGGTGTGTGTTTAGTGGTTTAGAGATCAAAGTTTCTGGTTTAATGTTTGATAAAGCTTGCCCTCGTGGCATAGGGGCAGCCGTAAAGAACTTTAACTGTTCAGAAACAATGTTGTTTTTGGATTTGGAGCTCAAGGTGTGGGGCTTCGGGTCGTCATGCCTCCGGGTTTCGGAGTACTACGGCAGTTCAGGGGTTACGGCCTGACCTAATTCTAAAGCTCCAGAGCCCGACACTGTCACCGGAGCAGGGCGAACCTTAATCGGGCAATCCCAATATCTGAAGGCTGGCACCCGAAATCTCATGATCTCTCAGCTTTCGTTGGCCCTGAGACCCAGAATCCTACACAGCCGTCAACCTCACTGACTTGTAATCTCCCCCTAAGACCTACGTACTCTGTACAGTGGTCAAGGGACTTTGATGACCTTACATTAACCCTAAGGGTCCATGTAACCAAATACAGCGACAGCGCCGCTTAAGAAACAGTTTTTTTTTTTTTTTTCGTGAGGGGGGCCTCGATTTGGTAAATTTTGAAGCGCACCTTTTTTTAGGAACAAAGACGTTTCGGGATTTGAGGGTACCCTGGATTTCTTAACCGAAATGTCTTACTTTGAAACGGCAGCAACCAAAATAAGAAATTGAGGGGCTCGATTTCTTATTTTTGGGGGTTTGGGGCTTACCTAATAAGGGCTTGATAAGGCCTTACTAACAGCTTTGGAGGGCTCTAGAGGCTTTGCAAGAGCTGAATAAGGGCTTAAATTAAGCTTTGCCACATAGGAAAAACACCAAAACAAAAAACATGAGCGGCTCGATTTCTTAACATGAAGAAATTGAGGGGCTCGATTTTTTTTTGGGGGGGTTCTGGGCTTGCCTAAAAAGGCCTTAATAAGGCCTCAATAACAGCCTTGGAGGGCTCTAGAGGCTTTGTAAGGGCTTCGCGCCGAGCTTCTGGAATACGAAATCTACTCACTGAGTTTGTTGGTTTCCTTTTTTGCGCGAACAAAACCAGAGAAGACAAATGAGAAGAGCAAAATAAGAAATTGGCACGCCGAGTCCAGGGTACCCTGGATTTCTTATGTTCTATTCGCACATGTTTTGTATGTATTTGTTTGTCGCGCGGCTGTCCGCGGGGCTCAATTTCTTAAACCAATGATTGCTTAATCAGTGCTGCAGCTGTAGTATATGCTTTTATATGCTTTGGCCTTAAAGTATTCCCTACATAGGTACATTGGCCCAAACGTATATACTATTTAGGTAGGGTAACTAAAATTCGAAAGCCCTGCAGGAGCAATCTCTCCGGTCCTTGGCCATGACTTTCGCAGAGACACAGAAGGATCAGCATAAGGCCCTTTAGGGGCTTTAGGGCTTTGGGCATCAAGGGTTTAAGTAGGGTTCAAGGTTTTGGAGGGGTTCGGGTTCAGGGTTTGGGCTTAGGGTTTAAAGTTTAGCGCTTGGGTGATTTAGGATTTATCGACACCATGCAGATATTTCAATAGAGTTCCTTCGATAGGATGGACGGAACTGTTCAGATCCACTGAAAGAGATCTACTGACTCAAAGATGCTTTGGGAACTGGTGTTTTAGAGCGACTGCCATGCAAGGATTACATAGGAAGTCTGAGATTTCAGCTGCAAGGTGTGGGATTGTGGCTCTGAGTGCCTCGACGGCGCGTGCTTGATCTCAGTTCTTTAGTTCACCTGGTATGATACACTCTAGTTTCTCAGATAGAGTGTCTATGTCTACATGCACATATTACGATCGATGCTATGAACCCGGAACTCCGAACCATAAACCCTGGACCCTAAACCCCGAACCCTAAACCACAGCTAGCAAACCAGGTTCAGAGCTCCACTTCTCCGGGGATCTTTGCACTACTGAAAAGGCTGAGAGGACGTAGGAAGCATAACCTCCTCCTCGTCCTCCCGGTCAGTATGATGATGATGAAGATGACGATAGTTGTTATATTGTTACTATGTTCTTCCTGTCATCATGGTTATGACTCTTATGACTATTGCTAATACGTGTTACTTTTGATATTGCTATAGCCGTTATTGTTATCCTTACTGGTATTACTTAGACGAGCGGGTGGGTGGGAGGGTGAGGGTGGTTATAACTACAGTCTGACTGCACCTCCGAACATTAATATGAATTGTTCAGGCTTGTATCTTGTACTCTGCGCCCCGAAAACTATGGCGTAGAAACTCAGGGATTCCTTTCGAACCCTCAGTTTTAGGGCCGTGGGTTGGTGTTTAGCGATTCAGGTTTAAGGCAGCTTAAGGGTGCCTGAAACTGGGTGCTAACAGTGTTTCAGGGCGATCGGGTTTCGAGTACAGGTTATGGTGCAATGTATACACTTAGAATGAGACTTCACTCCTAAACCCGAGAATATGGGGGTTATATTGCGTATGTATCTGTATTTTTTGTTTAGATGTACGATGCCGTAGGCATAGTCTTGGGGATTTGTTTTGGGTGCAGGGTTTGGGTGTATGGCGTGGACATACATGCGAGACCCCAAATCCCGAAGCCTCAACGACTGAAGCCAAAAACCCCCTAAACCCTAAAGCGCTGCAGGGCTCGCTGATGAACCGGCGACATTCGAGGAAAAAGGTTGACGATCAAGGCTTGGTGGGCTCAGGGTTTCAGGTTTTACTGGGGTCAAGGGTTTAGGGTTTAGGATTCAGCAGCTCCGGATCGAGCAGTTTTTAGTCAAGCGCGGTTTTAGGTTTAGAAAACAACTCACCCGCCCAAAGAATCCCATAACATAAAGAAAATACAAGGCTTATCATCTTCCCAAAGACCCAATTTTCCTAGAGCTACAATGCCTTAAACCCTAAACCAAACCCTACTGGTACAGAGCTTTCCTTAAACGGAACCCTAAACGGAGGAAGTCCTAAACGGAACCCTAAATGGAACCCTAAACGGAGGGAATCCTAAAAGGAACCCTAAACGGAACCCTAAACGAAGGAATCCTAAACGGAACCCTAAATGGAACCCTAAACGGAGGGAATCCTAAAAGGAACCCTAAACGGAACCCTAAACGGAGGAAATCCTAAAAGGAACCCTAAACGGAACCCTAAACGGAGGGAATCCTAAACGGAACTCTAAACGGAACCCTAAATGGAAGAACCCTAAACGGAGGGAATCCTAAACGGAACCCTAAATGGAACCCTAAACGAAGGAAATCCTAAACGGAACCCTAAATGGAACCCTAAACGGAGGGAATCCTAAACGAAACCCTAAACGGAGGGAATCCTAAAAGAACCCTAAACGGGACCCTAAACGAAGGAAATCCTAAACGGAACCCTAAATGGAACCCTAAACGGAGGGAATCCTAAAAGGAACCCTAAACGGAACCCTAAACGAAGGAAATCTTAAACGGAACCCTAAACGGAGGGAATCCTAAAAGAACCCTAAGCGGAACCCTAAACGAAGGAAATCCTCAACGGAACCCTAAATGGAACCCTAAACGGAGGGAATCCTAAATGGAACCCTAAACGGAGGGAATCCGAAAAGGAACCCTAAACGGAGGAATCCTAAATGGAACCCTAAACGGAGGGAATCCGAAAAGGAACCCTAAACGGAACCCTAAAGGAAGGAAATCCTAAACGGAACCCTAAATGGAACCCTAAACGGAGGGAATCCTAGAAAACCCTAAACGGAACCCTAAACGAAGGAAATCCTAAACGGAACCCTAAATGGAACCTTAAACGGAGGGAATCCTAACAGGAACCCTAAACGGAGGGAATCCTAAACGGAACCCTAAATGGAACCCTAAACGAAGGAAATCCTAAACGGAACCCTAAATGGAACCCTAAAGGGTGATTTTGTGCCTTGTTTCGACCCCAAAATCGCAAAATGGCCCCAACCGAACATCCCCAACCCACCCTAGATCCTTCCACAAAAATGGCCTTGCCCACGAAGATTTGTGCCTTGCCCACGAACCTTCGTGGGCAAGGCCATTTTTTGAGATCAAGGCAAATGGGGTTCGTGAGCAAGGCACAAATCTTCGTGGGCAAGGCACAAATCTTCGTGGGCAAGGCCATTTTGTGATTTTTGGGTCGACAAACGGCACCAAATTTCAACAATGGCCTTGCCCACGAAGATTTGTGCCTTGCCCACGAAGATTTGTGAAATGCCCACGAACCCCATTAGGGTTTAAATTTCTATTTCATGGAGAGGTTTAGGACTATTTATGCTTCTGGGTTCAGGGTTCGCGATTTCTGATCTTTTGTAGTCTTGGACTCAGGGCCAACAGGTTTTGTTTCTGGTCTAGGTCTAGGGGGGCTATCTGAAGATGTGGGTTCGATGTAAGCATGGATCACAGCAGTGGGAACTATGTTTGTTCGTGTTGTAGGTCGCACATCTTTGCTGCAGGAATTGAGCCAATGGTCCTTTAGCAGAGGTTCGTCTATGATAGAGACCAGCTTCGTCGGACAAAATGGTGACCGTAACTTTTGTACTACCGCTGCTTTATGACCGCCATGGAACTACTAAACTCCAGAATAAGGCCCCCAAAAAAATAACCAGTACTTTTTTGGGGGTTCCTTATTACATACAGTTATAGTATGTTACACCCCAAAGCCTTATTCTAATTATTAAGGCCCCTAGATTGAACTCCATAAGCCCGAAGTCTCCTGAACCCGAGGGTTGGGCAACGCCGCCGCGTCGGCGACGCGTTTGCCAAGCCGCGGAAACCCACTGAGGCGAAGAAGTCGCATTTAGGGGTTTGGGTTTAGGGTTTTAGGGTTTAGGGTTCAGGGTTTAGTGAGGTTTGTCATGTATTGTGAGTTTTGTCATGTGGTTTTGCAGTTCAGAATTGGAGCTTTCTTTGACAAATCCCTCAGGTGTAGGTAACTTCCTTCAACGAACCAGTAGCTATATTTACAGTGCTTCCAAGAAGTGGCTCACAGGACCTATTGTGCCATGGGGTTTAAGTTTTGGGGGGTGGAGGGTTTGTTCTAGGGATCGGAGTACGTTATACAGTAGTAGCCTGTGCCGTTATCGTCCCTGTATATAATTACACTGTAACATAACTTATAACCCTAAGCCCTGTTCTGATTAGTTTTGTGTTGAGGTGTTTGGGCTTTCGCCTTTGCCAGCTCTCCAAGCTGCAGCCGGACATGTGTGTGCGTTTGTGTATACATATATATATATATATGTCACCTCTTGGGTTTGTGGAGAGCTCTCAAAACTTATATATATATATACATATATACATATGCATGTATGTACGTATGTATGTATGTATATTGAATTTCTTGATCCATATATATATATATATAACATACACATACACATACAAACATACATACGGGATAGACAGAGAGACAGATAGCAGATGGACGGATGGACGGACGGACGGATGGATGGATGGATGGACGGATGGTAGATAGAAGGGTAGATGAGTAAGGGTAGATGAGTAGATGCATCCATGCTGAGATGCATAGATGATAGGTGTATGAATAGACAAACAGATAGATAGATAGATAGATAGAGGGCAACCCGAGTTTGGGGACTCACTTATGCATGAAGCTGCATACTTGTTCAGTGCCCTGGCCTTCCAAGTATGTTCTAGGTGGTATTAGGGAGACCCCTTAAAGGGGACCCTTTCTTAACTCTACTTCCGGCTCTCTGACAAGGGTCCCGCTAATCCTAACTCCTAGTCCTATAACGCCCATTGTAGAGCCCTTATAGATCCCTTGTAGATCCCTTTAGGGATCACTTCCTCATCTTAACTCCTATGGTATGAAGGACCGGAGACCTCGTGCACTTGCGGGGCACTGGCGGTGGGCTGACGGTCACGGACGAGGGCTATGCCTTGGCCTAAGCTGCATCCACTACAGCCCCGTTAATTTTGCGAGATTAGCAGCATGACGCGAATCTTGCATTCTTGCGTTAAACCGCTCTGAAAAACAATCCTGAAGCCGGCCCTGAAACTGTGAGGGGTTGAGGCTGTGGTGTTTAGGTTTCAGGGAACCTATTGCAAACATAGACAATTTGCAGAGCAGGTATCCATTATGTAGGCCAAAATCAAGCTCATGTTAAATTCACGAACCTCAACTGCTCTATGTTCTGATGTGCAGTAGAAAGCCCCGTTGCCGACATAGTGGGTTTGCCATGCCATGGTCAGGTATATATATATATATATATATGTATTGATTGATTGGTGTTTTTGTAAGATACCAAGCCCCAACCCTAAAACCATGCAGCCCTAAACCCTAAAGCCCTAAAGCCCTAGACCCTGAACCGACACCCAGCAAGCTAAAGCAACTACAGCTCAACTCAGGTTGTCATGCGCTGGGCGGGCGTGGGAGCCTGAGCCATTGTGCGAAGAATCAATACGGGTGTTTATAGGAGTCTAGGGTTAATTAGGTGTTTAGGGATTAGAGTTAAGGGTTTAGGGGTTTGGGGTTTCGGGGCTTCGGGTTGGGGACTCGGTGATCAACCCTAGCATCCTCTGTACAGAGGGGTGACTGCCTTGCCGAGTTGTGAGTTTAAGCAACTGCGCCTTTGCTGCCTTCCGTGGGTGTGGTTCGTCGCTTCGCAGGCTGCATTCCCCGGAGCCCTAATTCCCAAAGCCCCAAATCCTCCAAGGTCGCCGGCTAGAGGGGTTACTGTAGGGTTTATCAACATCCGAGAGTGTCGGGTTCGACAGGAATTGGTGTCGTTCGGATCTTCCTGGGGGCTCATACAGACGCTTTCATGGTTCCAAGCCCAGCACCCCCATAAACATCTACCCTGTATTACGTGAGTGCATGCATCCACGCATGCATGCATGCATACATACAGACATACACACCGACAAACACACACACACACACACACACACACAGACACACACACACACACACACCCGCGCGCGCGCACACTGTCTCTATCTCGCTCTCTCTCTTGTTTCGTTTCCTCCCCAAGCCAGTGTCTAAACCTACATCCGGCATCTTCTAGTGGCTGCTTTGCCCGGAAACTGTCTCAAGTTCCGGCTTCCCTTTAGATACTTAGGTCGAGACCCAAATAAGCCACAGAGACACACACACACACAGACACACCAGGACACCGCGGATCAGAAATTTGTCCACGGCCTCAGATTATGTTGAGTGCATTGAGGAAGTTGGCAGGTGCGTTTGTTTGAGGCGTCTGGGGCAGCCGTAGGGGTGAAAGCACAGCTTACAAGAAGGTTTGTCTGCCAGGCGACGACGGCGATGATGTTGATGTGGGCCTGATGATGATGAGGGGTGTAGGGCTCCATGGCCCCAAACCCTCAAACCTGATCCGAAGCCGTGAACCGTAAACCGCCACAGGGTGCAGGGTTCATGATGTTCATGATAGCTCTTTATCCGTGGGACCTAATTATTATGAGCGCTTGACTCTTAGATTCAATTCCTGGCGTCGAGCTCACTACGATTTCAATCCATCTCGAATAGTGTTGTTTTTGCTCCGAGTTTTGGAGCTCCTACTACCTGCTATGCAGCAGCAGTGAAACACCATGGAACAATGAACAATACCAGCGGTGCTATTCCGAAGCTGATTCTTTCATCTATTCACTGAAACCCCGAACCCTACTGTAGATAGAAATCTCTCCGTGCACTAAACTCCAAACCCTAAGCCCTAAACCCTCGAAGTGAACGACCAAAGCTACAACTCGAACTCCCTGGAACTTCTTCGGGAGTCCCACAGAAAGTAAGGCCCCCCCCCCCAACATTTCCACCTGCGCCCTGGCCTAGCCCGTAAATTCTAAACCCAAACTACCATTACACTCTGCTTTTCCCTATACATTCAGTAACTACACCCTGGAACATCCAAAACCTTCAAGCCTTGTTGTGAAACCCTTGCAGAGCCCCAACCCTCCGTTTAAACGGAGCCCTCTGACACCACCCTCTGCGCACAGAACACTATACCCTTGAAGCCCCAAACCCTAAAGCCCATTCGAGCAGAAAAAGGTCGTGGAAGCCGCCGAAGATACCCTAAACCCTGAAACCCTAAACCCCCCCGCACCGTCAAAAGGTCGTGGAGGCCGCAGAAGACGTGGAGCGTTTTGGCTTCAGTTCGGCTTTGGGTGCGCAGTGTGCCCAGGTATCCGCACACCTCGTTTGGAATAGGGTTTAAGATTAGGGTTTATGGACGCAACGTGCAGCAAACAATAGGGTTTAAGTTTAGGATAAACCAATAAACAAAAGCACTTATGAGTGGAGGGTTTCAATTCAGGACTCATGACCGCACCGCTCCGAGGATTTTCCACCAATGCTGGGTCCCCCGCGCGGTGCTAGTTTCTAGTTCCATCCACTGCTAACATAGCAAGTTAGCCCTAAACTCCCACTCCCCACAAACCAAGCCTTACATGCTAGAGTCGCAGAGCCTAAAACCCTAAAGCTCCAAACCCTAAAACTTGAGGGCTGCAAGCCGCGGCTTTAACTCAAATCTTCGGCCTGGGGCATGGGAATGTAGGGACTGAGACCGTCAGAGGGCTGCAAACTCGCCGCAAAACCCAAACAACCTTGGGTTCTGTTAGTGGTTTTTAAGGGTTCCTTTTCGGGCTCCTTACAAAGGTGTGTATCTTATAGACCAACTGCTCTTTACGGTTAAGGGCCGCTTTCAGGATCAGATCAGTGTATACTGTAAATATTCTATACTAAACTTAAAGGGTCATGGGACTTAGTAACTAAGGTTATAAGTAGGGTAACCCTACTTATAGCTACATATAACCCCCATTAAGGTACTTCTAACCTTACTTACTAAGTCCCATGATCCTCCAAGTAGCTGATTCAGGATTTGCGGATTTTGGGGAGCTGTTGGGCTGCCCGGGTTTGAAGATTTTAGGGCTTGCCTCAGGAAGCCGGGAGGCCGAAATTTAGGGCTTAGGGCTTCTATTCCAAAGCTTCTGATGTGTTCCTGAAATTTCCTGCCTGCCCAAGGCCTCAACCCTAGACCTTCTTCGATTTTTGCTCAAAGTAGCTCGTCCGTCGCCCTGCATTATCTTCCGCATCCGCAGGCACAGGTGGCACAGGGCAACGGTTCAAGGTTTACTCAGAGGCCCCAAAGTAGTTCCTTTTTGGGGTTACCTTATAGGATTCTATATGGGTGGTTGTCAAAGGTGTGGTCCCTTTTTGGGTCCTTAATATAATACGGCACCTAATATTTAGGGTACCCAAAAAGGGACCATAATTTTGACAACTACCCATATATGAACCCCCAAAAAGGAACGACTTTGGGGCCTCTGGGTAGGTTTGGGGTGTCGGTTTCAGGATTCAGGGTCTAAGATTGCTGCTGTTAAATGTGGGAGTTTCCGAAATTAGGGGTACCTTATTTTGGGGTCCTTATAATACAGACCCTATTATTTAGGGTACTAGATTAGGGTCCCCTATTTTCGGAAACTCCCGTGTGTTTTACACGATAAGCGTTGGACTGAGGGCCCTGATCCCTATACTCTAAAGCCCCATCAGAGCATGAAGGGATATACCACAAACCATATTAGGGATCCTACTAGTACTAGAATTTAAAGTCGATTCCTTAAGTCGCGGATATTGAAAAGCTCTGGCCATGCTCAGGGTTGGATTGGAGTTCGAGGTTCC
Source organism: Symbiodinium sp. clade A Y106 (assembly GCA_003297005.1). Classification (NCBI taxonomy): domain Eukaryota; class Dinophyceae; order Suessiales; family Symbiodiniaceae; genus Symbiodinium; species Symbiodinium sp. clade A. The sequence continues at coordinate 32,804 of BGNK01004135.1, forward strand.
GGGTGTGAGGGGCTCTTCCGGCTCTGGCGTGGAGCTGAGGGGTTGATGGGGGCTGTTTAGGGGTTTGGGGTTTGGGGTTTAGAGGTTTGAAGATTGGAGAATCAATATAGAAGCTTGAAGAATTGAAATTGTCCTACATACTTGCCCTTCCTTAGATTTATGTTTGTGCTATAAGATACCCGGACGCACCATTCCAATCATCAAGGCCCCTTTGTTGGAGCTCTGGCCTTGTAGTCCCTACTTAGGGTGTATGGTTTAGGGTTAGGGACCCGGAAGACAAACCTTAAACCTCCAACCATCATCCTTACATCATCGATCCCACAAAAAATCTTAAACTGTCAGAAACAGTCAGGTTCCGTCTTGACTCAGTTGCCTTAAACCCGTGTCTTGGGCGTAGGATTCAGAATTCAGAGGGATCCACAGGTTTGCAGATTTGGGATCTTTCGCTTCAGACCACAAGGGTGGAGGGGACTACAAGGTCTAAGAAGGTCGAGGAGATAGGGCTCTTGCCATGGGATGTATGATGTATGGGCTGGAAGGGCTTAGGTTTAGGGTTTAAGGGTTTAGGATCTTGGAATTTGGAAGGGTTTAGGGTCTTGGGATTTAGGTTTAAGGTTTACTTAAAGGATCAGTTGCTAGGGTTTTAATTAGGATAACTATGCTTGTAACCCCAATTAAGGTACTTATAACCCTACTTACTAAGTCCCATGATCCTCCAAGAAGGGTTTAGGATCGATGACCCAGGAATACCCAGGATGTAGGACCAAGGTTCATGGTCGAGATGTTTAGGATTTAGGATGAGCTGCGGTCCCGTGCCATGGGCTTGTGTAGGTCCTCGATAGACGTGGTATGAATCCGTCGGAACGTCTCTAGATGAAGAAAGATGTTGTTCCTGGCAGGTGCCATTGAAGTGATGGCGAAAAGTGGCAAGGACTCTTCACCGACAGTTGTCATAGAGTCTTAAAAAGGGTTCCATAAGGATTCCACAAAAGAGGGTGAGAGCGGTTCGAGAAGGGCATGCGGCGTTTTTTTGGACGTTGGGCAGGGCTTGGTGTATGCTGCCTCTTCCTCGTTTGTCAGGATCCGGCCGTGCGCAGAGTTGGGTACCGCTCCTGTTGCTCATTACTCAGTCTTGGGTTTCATTTTCAGCTTTCAGTCATTCAACTACACACTTTGAGCTTGAAAGCCCTTAGTGTTTAAGCCCTAAACCCCAAACTCTAAATGCTAGCTTACATGGTCTCTGCTTCTGGCTCTGACGATCCTTTGTTTGGCTGCAGGAGGTGGCCACCTTCGCAATGGGCTGATTTTGGGGGCCGCAGGCCAGTGGCCGCTGTCTCGCCACCCCGAACCCGAAAAGTCTAAGTTTAGAGTTTAGGGTTTGAGTTACCCTCAACATTCTGACCCAAACCCTGAATCTGAAAACGGGATTCCCAATATGGGTACTAGCATGGCTTGAATGTATACGTGTATTATTCGTCGCCATTTTAAGAGCCTCAAGAGGCCACCTTTGACAAAGTGCCGGGCGTGACCCGGACGGTCGTGGGCTACACCGGCGGGTGCTCGGCTTGCAGACACTTCATATTTGAGTTTTGGAGTTGGGGTGTGGAGCTTTGATTTCACGGGGCATGTTGAATGGTATCTGCGCAGCTCCATGTCCAAACTGGCGCTGAAGCAGAATATCGATCAGTCATCCTACAGTCTATTTTCCAAGCCCATGACCATAAGCCAGAGCACACTTGTTTGAGCAAGGCGAAACCCACGGCCAACCTACGATTCTGTTTGCGCTGGTGACGGCCATACCGCACCTGGGTCCCGCATGGTACTGTGCCGACTTGCAGATCTTTGGACTCGGGCCCTAAATCCGCAATTTCTAGTTCATTGGTAGGAATCTTGTTGGATGAGGGTCGGGACTTTAATCCGGGGAGGGCAGGTGGGGTCTGAGCTGGAGGATCAAAGGCCCGGTGGCAGATGTTTGGACGTTTGGGCTTGGGGTGTGTAGCGTCAGCTTTGATTTTGTGTTTCCCTGCTACCCAAGCCCTCAACCCTCAGCCTTAAAGGAATACAACTCCAAACCCTATGAGACCACACAGCCCAATCACCTGAACGTCCAAACCAGCCCTTAGACCCCAAAGCCCCAAAACCCTAAGCACAGATGGAGATAGGGGGCCCTCACAAAAACCCGTATACGGTGATTATACAGGCTGTTTATACACTTCAACACTTCGTTCTGAACGCAAAATCATAGGGACCCTTAGAGAGGGGGGGAGTGGGGGAGGGGGGAGGGGACATACTTCCTTAAACAGGCTTTATTAAGTCCTTGTTTTAGGTATGAAGGCCCTACCCCCCCCCCTACCCCCCGAGGGGTCCTTATGAAAAGACTCTAATGCCCCTCTACAAGGAAGCAATTCGTGTGGAGTATGATCCAGACAAGGCCACCTGGACCAAAATGGGGGTTTACGGTTTAGGGGAGGAGGAGTACTACGAGGGCGTGAGGTGAAGTAGGGTTTGAGAATTGGTCTATGGTTTGTTCAGGATTATATGGGCGTGATCATCTTTTGAACATTGTCATGACATAATGGCTGCCGCCAATGCCGCCGACCCCAAAACCGAAAGGAACCGCCTGGGGGGTTCGGGCCGAGTGGGGCCGAGTAGGGCCGAGTAGGGCCGAGTAGGGCCGAGTAGGGCCGGGTAGNTGCATTGGGATTCAATGAAATTACTCTAAGACTAGGCCCTGGCTACAAGGATAGGCCAAGTGGGGCCGGCGTAGGGCCGGTTCGGGCCGAGTGGGGTCGAGTAGGGCCGAGTAGGGCCGGTTAGGGCTGAGTGGGGTTGGGGAGGGGTTGGGCATGCAATGGGATTCAATTAAATTGCTCTAAGACTAGGCCCTGGCTGCAAGGATAGGCCAAGTGGGGCCGCGTGGGGGCCGGTTCGCCGAGTGGGGCGGAGTAGGGCCGAGCAGGGCGGGTTAGGGCTGGGGAGGGGTTGGGCATGCATTGGGATTCAAATTACTCTAAGACAGGGCCTGGGTACAAGGATAAGGTCAAGTGGGGCCGCGTGATGCCGGTTCTGGCCGAGTAGGGCCGAGTAGGGCCGGGTAGGGCCGGTTAGGGATGAGTGGGGTTGGGGAGGGGTTGGGCATGCATTGGGATTCAAATTACTCTAAGACTAGGCCGGGTACAAGGATAAGGCCAAGTGGGGCCGCGTGGGCCGAGTAGGGCCAAGTAGGGCCGGCCAGGGCTGAGTGGGGTTGGGGAGGGGTTGGGCATCCGTTGGGATCCAATTCAATTACTCTAAGTGGGGCCGCGTGGCCGGGCCGACTGGGGCCGAGTATAGGGCCGGTTAGGGCTGAGTGGGGTTTGCATTGGGATTCAATAAAATAAATTTCATGACTCTAAGACAAGGCCCTGGCTACAAATAGGCCAATTGGGGTGCCGAGTATGGCCGGTTAGTGCTGAGTGGGGCTGGGGAGGGGTTGGGCATGCATTGGGATTCAATTAAATGGCCCTGGTTAGGGCTGAGTGGGGTTGGGGAGGGGTTGGGCACGCATAGGATAGGCCAAGTGGGGCCGCGTGGGGCCGGTTCGG
>BGNK01004136.1:6709-59504 GCA_003297005.1 Symbiodinium sp. clade A Y106
CTACTCCGACTCATACTCCGACCAACCCTCCTACTCCCACCCCCACCCCTACTCCTCCTCCTGCTCCTGCTACTGCTCCTACTCCCACTACAACTAATACTGCTTCTGCTCCTACTCCTACTACCACCGCCACAACCACTATCACTACCACTACCAACATCACTACCACTACGACTATTACCAGGGCGACGACGAGAACGACATACGGCTACTGCTATCGTTACTATTGTTCTTTTTGTCTTAGGTGAGTCTTGTTGCACTTCTTCTTCTAGTTGTTAAGTCATATGTTGTAATTTCAACACGAGGCTGTGGGGTTCAGTGTTGAGCCCTTGAGGATAATTTTCGCAACTTTTTGAGGGCTACCCGGCTCAAGCTGAATTTATCGAACGCCCACGCTTGTGGACCCAGGGTGTCGGATTTAGGGTTCAGAAACCTTCTTCAGCAGAAAGGGTTTGGAGTTTTGGGGTGGGAGCCCCAAGGGTTCGGACTTTGGGATTTGGGGCCCCTTCATACTTCTTCTCAAGGTAAGAGTTCGCCTGTTTTTGTCCCTTTGTCGCCCAAACTGAATCAGGCGAGGTCTTCCTTAAAGTCTAGCTGCAAACCGATGATACCGGAGTCTCTGTTTCATTTGTCAATGGCACCTGAACCCAGTCGGTCCCTTCTAAACTGCCGAGGTCTAGGGTGTAGGTCACAAATCCCTTGGGCGTGGCTCCCAGCTGATTGGATAGAGCTTCGGGTTCAATTGGGCGTTTGCGCTGAGTTCCAGCAGGCTGTAGCAACCTCGCACCCGTGACCCGAAACTTAACACCGTCAGCCCAAAACGACCCTCAACCCTGACCAAAACCTAAACCCCACGCTGAACCTTCAACCCAAAAAGCCTTAACCCTAAATGCCTTAGGCACTATCATTCCCCAACCAAGCAACCCTGAAGGCCTTAAGTAATGCTAAAACTTCTCAACCCCAAAGGCTGACAGCCGGAAGATTGCCATAGGGTTGGAACGATAAATAAGTATTTCCCCTCTCGTGCCTACATGCTTGTACAATAATCTACGCCCAGATCGTGGTCGAACTTCTCAGGCCCCTATAAAAAGCTGCATAGATGAGGTCAAGCCTCAAAGCTTGACCTTGAGCCCTATAATTTACAGTAATGTTCTTAAACCATAACCCCTAAACCCTGTACGTTAATATTCTTTAAGCCATAAGAGATAGAGCAGGTCAAGTACAGCAGCCTCTTGGCGGAGCTGCGCGAGAAGAGCCGGCAGTTCCTTCGCGACAGAACCCTCTTCAGGCCCAAAGAAAACGTGTAGTGTTTAGGGTTTAGGGTTTCTTGGGGGGGTTCAGAAATGCTTCTGGGTTTGGGGTTCAGCTGGGAAGTTGGATTTAAAGTTTCATAGATGTCCCGGACGTGAAGAGAGCTTCTCGTGTTACGATGGAGGAAGGCACATGGATCTGTCGTAATCAGGATCTTGGAGAAGAACCTAACCCAGGGCCCACCCTCCCCTGTACCAGATCCTTGAGCAGGGACTAGACCCTTCGCCCCCGCACACCCACAAACCCTATAAAAGGGCTGTTAGCCTGAAAAACCATACTCTCTACCTCAGTTGAAGTAAGACTTGGCCCCAACCAGACCCTAAGCCCAAACAAAACCAACAAACAAAAAGCAACCAAACCCTAAACCCTACCCCTCATCAAGACCCCAACCAAGCTCTAGAAACCAGACTGAACCCTATCTTAACCTAAAGCCCTAAACCCTACAAAGCACGCTGAAGCCCTAAACTCAACCCTATGCAAGAAAGCCCCGCAAGGGAGAGACTTCGGATGCTGCGGGCACATGCCCTGGCCACGGAGGATGTGGAGCTTCTCCAGCAGCCCACCTAAACCCAGAAAGGGCCCACAAGTAGAGAATCATACCGTATCATACCGATGTCATAGTAGCAAAAAGGTTTCATACTATCATGCTATCAGCTGCTATCATAGTATCATATGTGCAGAATAGTATCATAGTATCGTAGTTTAAAAGCCTTGTTGCAAGCAACCCTAGTACAGTTCATTGAGTATTCCTCAATGAATGGAGTGTTGGAGTCTCGGAACTCTCGTGAGATTAGCTTGCAGATTGGTCGGGGAATGCTTGGGAACATGCAGAATCGGGTCTTTTAGGATCTTTCGTTCAATCTGCTGTGGTCCTAGTATGATACTCTGCTCCCAACATCTGAAGGTCCTCAGTTCGTCGTTTAAGGATTAAGGTCCCTCAACCTGAAGCATCCTTGGCGAATGCTTCTGGGAGTGGGGACTAGCACGGGGCCCAGGTTTAAGTCTGGGGCTCGGGTCCTGTACCTGAAGGTTTTTCGAACACGCCAAGGATGTTGCTGCAAAATGCAGCATGCAGAGCCAACCCTGCACCCTAAATCTTGCTTGAGCGTTCATCATAACAACTACTGTACTTGCAACCCTGACCTTCACGTGCACCCTTAACCCGTGCTTGTGGTTGTGCTGTTACGAACTTACAGCCTACCCCGCCGCGGCAGCAGGCAACCCGGTAACCTGGGTGACTGTCGAAGGTGCCCAAAATCCTCGGTCCTCTGCTCAAAGCCACAGGCATTGAAATCCTGAGTCGTCACCAACCCAGAGCTTGCTTGTAGCTCCCATGAGCTGTTCTGCCCCAGGGTTTCACCTTCCAGAGGTCATTGGCTCTCCCTCTCAGGGTTTTGGGCTTGGGCCGGGGGACAAACCCTGAGTGCTAGCCCAGCCCACGATAAAGGCTCCTTGATCACGATGTGCAGTTCTACCAAGAGGAGGCGAAGCGAGAGAAAACCGTCGAAGACGTCAAGGACGGCCCTGGATTGTGCAGGAAGCCGTGAGTTCAGTGTGTAGAACCTCTGACACGGAAGCGGGCTGTTCCTCGATAACCTTTCCATTCTCGTAGCATGAGAGACGCCAGCATCCCAATCGAAGTATGATCAAGTCCCATGCCGAACTAAAACTTCAAAACATCTCTCTCCCTTTCTCTGGATAGTTTGATAGCTAGTTAGAAAGAGATAGATAACTAGTTAGCTGACTAGATCGGATCGAGAGATGCAGATAGGAGTTTCCGCAAATAGGGGACCCTAATGTAGCACCCTAAATAATAGGATCCTTATCAATCCTTATCATAAGGACCCTAAAATAAGGTACCTCCTATTTTTCGGAAACTCCCAGATAGATATAGATATACCCGAAAACCTAAACCCTGCCTTGTGCGAGTGTGAGCGTCGAAACCCTAAACCCTAAACTTTTTTTAGAACCCTTATAGATCCCTTTAAAGGAACCCCTGTGGATCCCTGAAAGGCATGAGCCGGAGACTTTGCGCTACGTTTCGGGGGCCTGAAGAAATAGAATAGGGTTTCCTTTTTTAGGGGTTCTATAAAAAAGGGACCCATTAGGGGTACTATAAGGGGTATTATGGGGGTTGAATATAGGTTCTATAAGGGTTACTAAAAGGATCTATAAGGGTACTTATGATATAAGGGTTACTATAAGGGATCCATAAGGGTACTGTGATATAGGGGCTTGAAGAATTTGAATAGGGTCTGCGGGTACTATATTTTACGATAGCTGTATGATCAGAATAGGGTTCAGGGGGTATTATTTTCTACTGTCGTTGTAACAAGGAACCCCCAAATAGTATTTGTGTTCTTTTTGGCCCCTGTAGTACCGAACCAAGAAGGTTGCCACTGTGTCAGGGGGTGTGTGGGGGTTAGGCTAAGGATTTCGGGCACGCAGCCCGAAGAAGGATAAAGGACCCTAGCTTGGAACCCGCTCTTTCCGCTCAAGCGTTCTAAGGGTTGACCGAAGATGAGCCGGCCACTTGAGGTTGGCTATTCGGGCTTGGTGGTTTTCATGAAAGGGTCTTCTTCAAGTCTTCCAAAATCCGAACCTGAAGACCTACCCCGTAAGCTCTACACCTTAAGCGCTGAGCCCGAGCCCTAAACACCCGTATGGGAGTTTCCGAAAATAGGGGTACCTTGTTTTGGGATCCTTATAATAAGGATCCTACTATTTAGGGTCCCTGTTTTCAGAAACTCCCATATCTGTATCCTTTGCAGGAGGAATACGAGAAGAAGCTGGTCGATCAAGAGATGGCGTGGAAAGAGCTCCTCAAGGCAGGACGCCCCCAGCACTCTCTGGCTCCTACCTTCCTTTCCAGCGTTCTAAGGGTTGTCGGACGGTGAGCCGGCGGTTTAGGGTTTAGGGTGTAAGAGTTGAAGCTTCGGGGGGGGGCGGGGGGTTTGGTTTGCTATCTCTCTTCTCAGGGAAGCTACCCTAAACCCTAAACCCCTTAAACCCCCTAAGCCCTAAACCACCAGACCACACGAAGCCGTGCCTGCCTTGTGCGAGTGTGCGGGTCGAAACCCCGGAACCCAGGGCTGCTCGTTGGACCCAGGGCCCTAGGCCTGAAGGCCTTGGAATATCTTCGGATCCTAAAGCTCCAGGGCCCTAAGCCTTTAAAGAGGAGGGCCCCAAATTCCTAAACCCGAAACCTTCCCTCACCCCTAAACTTAGCCTGAACGAGGAGAAAAAGGGCCGTTCAAAAAAAAAAATAGCCTGAATGCCAGAGGAGAAGGACTACGAAATGCAGTGCCTCCAGCAAGAGACGGATCGGTTGAAGGCAGCCTTGCGAATCAGTTTTCCATTTGACTTTCTCACTCGAAGTTCCTCCGGCCCACGGCCGAACCAAAAGCCTTGCTAGACCGATGACAAGTCTAAGCAAACTATAAATTATGAAGCAACCCTTGAAAGCCGTTCAAATCTATCAACTTACCCTGGCCCTGGTCCCTAAACTCCTCCTGTCCTATGCTTTTCTGTTGTCTCGGGTATTTTTAGTTACAAGCTACGAGTAATAGTGTAGTCATAAGTACATTTGGGGTTTAGGCTCTAGAGTTGTGCGTAATGAAGAGTGTCCTGAAAAAAGCTACATGGACCTTCTTGGGGCTAAGGGTTTGGGTACCTCAATTCGCTTCTGTAGCCTTCCGGTTTATACTGCGCAGAATATGAACCACAGTTCTCAGAAGAGAGAGAGAGTTCCGTGAACAGAACCACTTGGAAACGACGCCGGTTGCAGAGTAGGATGCCCTGGCCTAGAAGCAATATCTTGGGGGATACTCTGACATGTTATGTCCTAGCTCTGATTGCAACCGGGCCGTGGCATGAGCCTTCGGTTGGGATCATTCAAGCGTTTGGGGGTGGCTTTCGATTTTATGGTGGTTTGGTTGCTGGGGCTCGTGCTGCCTGTGTCTCGATGAGCCTCGCCTGCCGAATCTTGGAACTCTCGACCCCAAGCAGGCCCTAGGCCAAAAAGCGCTTCAGATCCGGGCAGGAAGCAAACGCTGAGCTGAGGGACAGGCGCGTGTCAGACAAGCTCCTTTGGCGTGCATCTTTGAGGGTACCTTCGGAAGCAAGCTTTCACTTGATTCTTTCACCCAGTAGGAGTCCAGAATGGCTAGAAAGGAATAGATGAAGACTGGGATGAAAGGTGCCTGAAAGAAGAGCAAGCTCGCTATGATTAAGCGGTGCAGGGGGCTCCGGGGAGGCTTAGGGCAGGGTCTCGATGTGTCATGCGATGCTGTCCGGAACTAAACCCTGAGGTTTGCGCCCCAAACCCTGCATCCTCAACCTTCTTCCCGCTGCACATAGGGATGCCTGAAGATCCCGCGGGGCCACAAAGATCGGAGCTTAAGCCGTAGATGGGCAGGTCAGGAAACCTTGTATTCCCCTTACACATGGAGGCCAATACTCCTGAAGTGGGTAAGATCCCTTACGTGATAAGGGGATCCTAAACATACCCTAAACCCTAAACCCTAAATTCTAAATTCCTAAACCCTAAATTCCTAAATATGACCGAAGATCGAAGGGCATCGGGCTCTTGGCGTCAGGTCCGGGGCATTGCAGAAGAAGCTGGACAAGGCGGAGTCGAGCCTGGGCGGATGGAGAGGGCTTTCGGGTTTAGGGTTTAGGGTTATGCTCATGGGTCGTCCTCGTCCCTTCGTCGTGCAGCTCATTTACGCAGCAGATGCCGATGTCTGGTCTGGTGCTGTCGTGAACCTGCATGCCCATCAACAGCGTATGATTTACGTACTGGAGAAAGTTGATGACGCGATTGCCCTCAAGATCCTTCGGCTTTGACTGCAGACAGCACGCTTTCGCATTCGCTTTTAAGGGTTTCCTTCGCTGTAGTATCACGAGTGGCACAAATGCTGCCCTCCGCCAGGCCTGACNCAGACAGCACGCTTTCGCATTCGCTTTTAAGGGTTTCCTTCGCTGTAGTATCACGAGTGGCACAAATGCTGCCCTCCGCCAGGCCTGACGCTTCGAGTGCCTGTGAGAGAGAGAGGGTTAGGGGTTTAGGGGTTTAGGGTTTAGGGGTTTAGGGGTTTAGGGTTTAAGGTCTGGGGTTGGAGTTGTTTTGCTGATCTCTTTGGGTGTCATGTTCGTGAGGCTTTTTTAGGGTTCGGGCTCTGGCTCTTGGGATTAGTCGGAGGTTCGCAGCTATTCCGCTAAGTCTGTATACCAGTAATGTGCGGCAACCCCTGAACCACCTGCAAACGTCGAAGTGGGGCTTCGGGTCCGAGGTTGGGTTTCGGGCCTGATGAAACTTAATGCACACGCTTTGTGCCATTTTTTCTCCAGGCTTCAAGACAGCAAGCAACTCCCATCCCAGGATCGTGGAAGAGACGGAGGAGGAGCTGCGGCAGTCGCAGGACGGCCCTTCAGAGTGAGTAGTCTTGTGCGGCGCTCCGCTTACAGTTGCGTCTCGAACTCCCGGTTGCCAGTGCCGCACGATGGAAGTTGTTTCACAAAAAACTCCACCGGGGCAGAACATGGCAGAACCCTAAACCCCAAACCCCGAAACCCTAAGCCTCAAGGAGGAAGCTCGGAAGTGGAAGGGCGAGCACGGCGCCCTGCAGAAGCAGCTCATGGCCCTTCAGGCGGCCAAGGACGAGCGAGACGCCGAGCTCCAGGCGCAAACCGAGGCGGCGCAGCAGCTGCAGGAGTATAGGGGCCTAAATAATTACCAATTTTGGGGGCCTCCTTATTATAATTATAGTATAATGGGCCCCTCTATTTAGTGTTTTACTTGTTAATAACAGTCTTGATATTCTGATTGGTATTGTTGTGGCGATTGGTGGTCACAACCGTATGATTATTGTTAGCATGAGCATTGTTTTTATCATTTCATTGTCATTTAAATCCATCATTCGGGTTCTTTTCTCACACTTCTCAGTTTCAGTTTTACGATCAGAACACAACTGTAGGAGTACAAACGGGGATCTTAGTATTGTTGCTACTTGTTCTGGCCTGTAATACATGAAGACAGGAGAAGCTGGAGAGCCTTGAGAGCCAGCTCGCCTCGACAGAAGCTGCAGCAAGGAGGGCGGAGTCTGCAGAGCAGCGTCTGCAGAAGGAGCTCCAAGCACTGCAAGGCAAGAAGAGGCCACGGCTCGTGCGGGAGTTTATGACCCACATCAGCATCCAGCCAGATGGCCGCCTCGAGCGAGCAGAGCAGGAGGCAAGGCGACTGACGACGGAGGTTGCCGGCTTGGCCGCCGCCGTGGCGGACGCCAAGGCAGAGGTGAGCCGCTTGCAGGAAGCGATGCTCGAGAGCAGCCGCGAGCTGCTCGAGAGGAGGCGGGAGGCGGAAGCACTGGCGGCGCAGTTGCGCGATGCCCGACGAGCCTGCGAGCTGGAAGCCAAGAAGTCAGACGAGGCCACGCGCCAGTTGGAGACCGAGAAGCAGCGGAGCCTGGAGCGCCTCGGCGAGATCCGGGCCTTGGAGAAGAAGCACGAAGCCGCGCAGCAGCAGGCTGCAGCAGACCTCGAGCAAGCAGAGGCCCGGGCCCGCAGCAAGGTGCAAAGCGAAACCCAGCGTGCTCAGGAAGAGCGTGCGGCGCAGGAGGCCGAGGCACAGCGAGAAAGCTCCGAAGTGCAGGCACTGCGAGGTGCCCTGGCGGAGGCGGAGGCGGCCTTGGCCAGGAGAAGAGATGTAGTGAACCGGCTTCAGCAGACCGAGGCGAGCGAGGAGAGGGAGGAGATTGCAAGGTTGAGGAAGGAGGTCGACTCCCTGAAGAGCCGGGAGTCTGAGTTGCTGCGACAGCTGGACGAGACTTTGGCCCAAAACAGCATCACCTCCGAGGACAAGCAGTGTCAGACCGACGCCTATCAGGAGAAGGCGCGAGTGAGGAGCCCAGAGCCTGTTGGAAAGCAGGATGCAGCCTCCATGATGGGGGATGTTGGCCCGCGCCAAGGAACCGGAGGTCTCTGTGTGGACCCGGAGGGTGTTGATGGGAACGATGAGATGGTCGATTACCCACGAGTTCTGGCCATGGGGGGTGGTTGGTTACAGGGCGTGAGCCTAAGCTGGCGTGGGAAGTTGCGACAGCACTCGAAGCAGACCCAGACAAGCCGCTCGCCGAGCGCAAGCCCTCCCGGTAGCAAGACCCCAAAGCAACGGACGCGTTCGCCAGACCGTGAGCGGCTCATGCCCTTCGAACTGACCGCTGAGGGTCTTTCGCGTGGCCGTTCCCCACAGCCGCAACCCTTCCCGAAGACGGCCAAGGTGCTGCTACCCCTGACAGCCAAAGCTAAGCGCAGTACCGTCTGCCGTTCTCCACCTCGGCTTCATCTCAACAACCCCGGCGCCAACCCCAAGGCGGAGGCCCAGCGACAAGCGCAAGTGCAAACCCGGCCGTCCCGGTCACCGGAGTCCCGGGAGAAGGCCTCCAACCGTGCTCAAGACGTAGAGCGACCTCGCAAGGCGTGGCACGTGGCATGTAAGGCCATTCTTGCTTGTGTTGTCCTAAGAATCCGAGAGTTTCGGTGATGTTCCAGGGTTTAGGGAGCAGACGCGCAAACCTGCCAGGCTCGTGCCGGCTCGCCCCACAACCCTGCGGCAGGGCACCCTCTCGGTGGCCCAGACCCCGACTCTGTGGGACCGGCTGTAGGGGTTTAGGGGTTTAGGGTTTAGGGTTCACTTCAAGCCGACACTGAGAGCCCAGCTGCAAAAAAGGGTTCACTTCAGAGAGACCTCGTTCAAGAAGGGTTTATGATTCGAGGATTTGGATTTGAGGCTTTGTGATTCCAAGGTTTCGGACCGGTCACTGCACACGGCGGGAGGTCGCTACCGCAACCATCTCAGGCCCGGTGGCCCCGTAACACAGAATCAGAGAAACAAGCGTCCCACCGAAAGCATCAACATTTGCACCAAAACCCTAAACCCTAAACGCTAGAATTGTACTCAAGACCTCGCCTGGTATTGCCGAGTGTGAGCGTCAAAAACCCTAAACCCGGAGGGAAAAAACCCCAAACCCCCAAATCCCATAACCCTGCATGCGGAACGCAGAACCCGAAGCCCAACCTTTCAAGGTTGTCGGCCCAAAACCCTTTGGCACTCAGCCGTTCAGGCAAAATAATCGAGGAGCCTTAACAATGACGTATACTATTTTGGAGGTTCCTTATTATAAGTATAGTATAATATACCCCAAAAAACCCTATTCTAATGCCCCTATATTAAAGCCCCATAGTAGCCCTTATGGTACCCCTTTATAGTAATCCTTATAGACCCCTTTAAAAGGAACCTTTAGAGGAACCCTATTCTAATTGTTAAGGCCCCCCTATATCATAGTACCGTTATAGATCCGGTATAGTAGCCCTTATAGACCCCTTTCAAAGGGAACCCTATTCCAATTACCAAGGCCCCTATATTCAACCCCCATAGTGTGCCCCTCTATAAAGGAACCTTTAAGGGAACCTTCTTCTAATTATTTTGGAAAATATTAGCAACCAGGACCCCCCGGGCTGGAGAGCCAGACTTCCTGGGAGCCGAACGGCTTCGGACCAGGAGTCGCCAGGATTTTTGTTTTAAACTTGATCTTTTTTATTTAATTAAAAACAAGTTCCTTGTGGAAGCTCGAGTCTGTTTTTAATTTAAAACAGAATGGAATAGAAATAGGAAAGACTCAGCAGACACTGGAAGAGAGGCCGGGATTATAGCCTTTCAAGTGCTGAGCCCTTCCAGCATCGACAAGCACTGAGCGCCCCTAAACCCTAAACCTACCCAAAACCCCTAAACGAAACCCCGAACCCCAAACTCTAAACCCCAAGCAAAAGCTTCCATCCTTCCTTAAAATATCAGAACCTCAACCCTAAGCCCCTAAACTCCCCACCCTCAGCCCCTAAAGCCCCCTAACCGTCCCTGATCTACTGTGTTCTCTTCTCTTCTGCTCTGTTGTGTTCTGTTTCGTTTTGTTCTATTCTATTCCATTCAGTTCCAGTCTGCCCTGTTATCTATTGTCACTTGTTCTTCGGTTTTCAATGGAAAGCTGCAGCTTACAACCTTACGGACAGTTTTGAAAACATTAGTATATTGTGTTCTTCTAACATACAAGAATGCCGTGGACGCCTGCCTACAAACCCATAGTACAGAACACATACGCACGAAGTTGGACACATGGGGTGTGGGCGTGCATCCATAAATGAATGCAAATAGACAGACGGCATGTGAAAACACGCTAAACCTCCAAAACCTAAACCCTAGGTTGCAGCTCGTTGGATGCTAGCATGGTTTGGGTGGCCACAACAGTTTTTCGCCAAGTCTCCGACCGAGTGGAAGCATCCACAATTCCTTAAACTTCAATCCCGAGAGCGAGCGCTGACAGTAGAATCGCTGTGCGAGCGCCAAAATCAGAATCCTAACTCCCAGACAACCCTTCGAAGGGTGGGCCCCCCTTTGGCCGCCTCCTGGAAGCCCCCCCGTAAAGCCTTCTCTTAAGCTCCCCCTTGTCAAACGACTCGTGGAGTCCATGGAGGACCCTTGGGGAGCCTCTATCGGAGCAGAGAGCCCGAGCCGGCGCAAGTGCGCTTCGGCAAAATAGCGAAGGTGCTCGGGTGTCGGGTTCAAGAGTTTAGGGTCTGGGGTGTGGAGTTTAGGGTTTAGGCTGTAGAGTTTAGGGTTTATGGTGTAATGGTGCAGGATAGTGCGAAACGTCTCGAAGTCGGTAGGTCCTTTACAAATCAAGGACCTGAGCCCAAAAGGCCCGAAACGAAAATCCAAGCCTCAGGCTAGCGAGCATCGACATGTCCAGGGCGGCCACGCGCCAAAGTGCAGATGCAAGGCAGCACCTACTGTATTTCCTCTGGGCTAGTTGGGATGCTGGATTTTGATGGTGTGTGTGGTGTGCTCGATAAAGTCTTAAATGGGGCTGTAATTTGTGGTTCTCTAGGCTTGCAAAAGGCTTTATAGTCGCATTCAATCGGCTTGAGCCTCACTTTCTTATTCCTTAGGGTGGTAAAGGAAGAGTTCAGGGCAGGCTTGAGAGTTCTGGGGGGTATCGTTGCTTATGGAGCTGAGGTTCAGGGGCTCCGGGACTTAAGGTTGTAGGGCTCAGAGGAGGGAAAAGGGATCCCTACTGAGCGGGGTATATGAGCTTTGGCTCATAAGTGCACTGACGGAAGAAGCGAAACCTTCAACCCAGACTTGGAATCGGAATCAGCAACCCCCAGGCCTCGTTGCTGTAGGTTGAGAGCCTGGTCAGGTTTGGTTTTAGAGTTGAGTCACGATCCCAAGAATGCTAAGAACCCCATCTCCAGTTTAGCCCCGGCCCAGAAACTTCAAAGCAAACCCTCACGTGCGAAGTTTCTAAGAACTTGCACCGGTGCAGAGTTGAGTGGCCGGTGGGTTTAGGATCAAGCTTTCGGGTTTCCAGTGTCTCCTCCATGGTTTTAATGATGGCGGCATGAGAGGCTTGTAGATCTTACACCGTGCGACCTCGTAATAACCTTCTCCCTTGCAAACACGTAGCAGACGAGGGACGTGCGCAATCAACTTTCTTGAGGTCACCCCCAGAACCCTGACCTCATGGCTCGAGCCTCCAAAGCAGTTGGTCGTTAAGGTGGTTTGTGTAGGGGCTTTTCGGGCTCTCCGGCAGGACGAACACGTCCAGGGCCGCCAAGGACTGTCAGCGTTTCAGGCCCTGGATGCAAGGTCCAGGGTTTGCTTGGTGAATTCAGCGCCTTCGTAGAATGGGATTTAGAGCGGGACAAGTTGGCAAGACCGCTAGGGTAAGCATGAGATCAAAAGCAGCTGGAGCAGGGGCGATTCTATTGAGCTCTGAAGCCCTTAAAATCTAAACGGTCCAAACCCCTGAAACCCCCTAGACGGCAAACAAGACCGTGAATCCCCCCGAAAGCCCCAGCGGAGCACCCCGACAGAAGGACACAGGCACAATGCGCCGGTCGGCTCCAGAAGCAGCATCGAGCGCCTTCGGCGGCGCTTTGTTGCTGTTTTTTCGTAATAAATATCCTGCGCTACACAGCCGTGCAGCGCATGTGAGATGGTCGATGGTGCATTGGGTACGTTGTGGTGGTGATGGTGGCGGTGGTGGTGGTCTGAAGGCAGGAGTTCTTGGGAATAGCACTTCAACATCCCAAAAAAGGCCCGTCGTCCCACCCAGGCTTGTACACGAAAGCACGCTTTTTTCGCATGCAAGCCCTCCGCTCTATACACACAATGAGCGAGAAGTCAACAACCAATCTTCCCGCACCAACACACATGCACACACCATCATCGAACCGCGCGAATCCGTGAACAGGTGTAACATCAAACATCATTTCATCAAAAAGCTCGTGAACGCAAGGCCAAACTTGATCACACAGGCATCATGAACCCCATCGCAAGACGTAAGCATCCTTGTCTGCGGCTTGTCAGGCATCTTAGCCAGGTCCAATGATTGAAATCCCTAAACCCAAAACCCTAGGTCCCTAAAACCCTACACCCTTACAAACAAGCTCTCAAAACAGCAGGGGAGACCACACCATCTGCAACCCACGGGGTCTTCCGGCCGCGCAGCGCGGCACAGCTGCCGTCGGTGCGGCGCTGGTCGAGGTGAAGCCGGCTAATACGTCTGGAAGAACGAGCTTTATTTAGGACGTGTTTAGCTGGATTTTGGGCCTGCTGAAGCTTTATTGCGTTTTCGCAGATGTATCTTTGGCTTACATGGGTCCGCCGGACTTTAAAGTGTGTGTGTGTGCGCGTGTGTCTCTGTGTGTGTGTATGCATAAACTTGCTTGTGCACTTCCCTGAGCGCTTAGCAGGCAAAAATCCTTTCTGGTAAGCTTAAACCAGACAAGTTAAGGCTTCACGATGTACTGTTTAGGGTCTAGAACCTCAACACTTCAAAGCCCCAAACCCCTACTCCTGCACAACCGCAGAACCCCTACAACTACCAGACAAAACCATGGAAACGTCTTGTCTTCTGCCCTGCAATCTCAAACCTATAGTTGTCTGATTCGGCGAGTCGCGAAAAGAGTCGACGCCTACGACATCAGCCACGCCATAAACTCGAACTTGAAGATCTTTTCCTGTGGCCGGGTGCGACCCTTCGGCAGCAAGTCGTAGTTCATTCTCCGAGGCTAGGCGTAAAGTATCCAAACCGAAGCCTCGACTCCAGCACAATCCGAAGCCATTGCAGAAGTCTGAAGAATTAGATAGTAGTCAGATTCCGTTATAGTCTCTGTCTGATTATACACTCCAGCCCCACATTCTCGTTGTTCAGGCCTCTATATCATAGCAACCGTAAGCCTTAAACCCCAAACCCTGGAGCTTAAAATCCTAAGCACTAAACACACCTGAAATACGTCCTCAGCTTCCTTGACAGGGGCTCTGGGAGCTCGGCGCCGGCGCCCTTTCGGCCTTGCTCAGCGGCTGCGCTGCAGCGCCCCTCCTAGGGTTTCAGGGCCTTTAGGGTTTACGGTTTCTGTCGGCCATGTCATGTAGTACTATCACCATTGCTCATAGTCTAGTGGCACTCACTCTCGTCGTTTGTTGTTGTGGCTGCTGTTACCATCAACTCGCATTATTCATTGTTGTAAGTTCTATTGGCAGTGATGGCTTTGGCCAACGTACTGCTTTACAGAAGTACTGAAGCAAATTCACAGACTAGTCTTTGCTATGGTGATGATACTTTCAATGCGTGCCGGATGCACATTCCGCTCTCTCCGCCTCGTTGAAGTGTAGGCTGTTTCAGAGTTTAGTGTTGAGGGATTGGATTAGAAAAGACGCAATCTTGATCTGTCAAGACGACGATCGAGATGGTCTTTGCCAGCTGCTGTTGCAGCATGTGCCGCGAAGGAAAACGCGTGCTGCTAGACTGTGAGCATCAACCCTCCAACCCCAGCCGCCCTCCACCTGGGAAAGAGAAATCTAAGTGACAGTCCCAGCCAAGTGGCAATTACAGAAATATTCAGTGCCACAAGCCTGGACCAACGGGAGCTGGGGTTTTGTGGCAAAATTTACACAGCAAGATTCACGATGGCCCGTAATCGCGTCGACACCTCGGCAGTCTGCGTTTCACATCTCGGATGTTGCCCACTCCCCAGCAGCTTGCGAGATTGTGCGAAGTGAAGGCATCCGTCTCTCCTTTGATGCTGTGGACCTACAACCTCAGCTCCCACAACCCTAAACCACAGCACTTCGAACCCGAGACCTCGTCTGGCTTGTCCGAGTGGCGAGAGCGTAAACCACAGCCGGACATTGTGAGGATCTTAAGGGTCGATCAAGACACACGAATAAGCTAGACCCATGATGCTAATGTCCTTTAAGTTCCACAGCTGAGACCTGACGAGAATGACATGGTTCCCAACCAGGAGGCCTTGTTGTTCACAATTTAGGATTTAGGCGGGTTTCGGGTTGCGGTTCGGGGCCTTCAAGCGGTTGCATGAGTCCTAATGCCAAAAGGAGGGCTCAGGGAATCCCGACATCAGAGGCGAGGTTCGTTTGTGCGTGAAGCTCTCGACAACTCCTTTCCCGTCGAAGGCTGTTTAGTGTTGTTCTCTGGAGCAGTTGCACGCATTCACGGCCTGAACAACCCTAACACACTACATCCCTGGAGCCCCCTGTAACTGTAGCCCTACCTAAATGCTCCCTTACAGCGTAGGGGTTTTTGTACTGTAGGCAAGCGCTGCAGGTTCGACCCTATACCCTAGACCCCCTGACTTCGAGGATGCAGCGGCAGCGTATGTGGCACAGCTCAAAAAGAGCATGGGCTTGCAGGCCCTTCTCCTCAGCAGGTCTTGTTTTTCTTCTTGACGGGGCTTGAGGCGAGGTCGGAATAAATTCCGAATACTATTCCCTGGCAGTTCCTGCGAGTTGTCGTATTTATACTCCGAAGCTCTATTCTTATTTAGTGGTCGCCCTTTTGCAGCTAGGGGTTCAAGAGTCGGATTGATTGTAGGGGCTGGGGGTTCAAGACTCGGATTGATTGTTGGGGCATTCTGGACTGACGTAAAGGTTGTAAGTCTTTGATGTCCTCGACGTTCAAACATTCAGTTGTAGTGGTGTTCTCACTGGTACCGAAACTTCTGACACAGTGGTCATGACATGCACTACGGCGTGAAAGCTGCTCCTCAAAGCCTGGCAGCAGACTCAGACTCTGTACCACTAATTAGGGGCCTTGCCCGAATTATTAAGGTCCCTATATTAGTCTTTTTGCTGCTTCTTGCCAGGCGGGTGTCGCGGAGAAGGCGTCGCCAGCCCAGACATGGTCCTCGGATGCCTTATTTGGGGGCCCTTATAATAAGGATCCTACTATTTAGGGTACTATATTAGGGTCCCCAATTTTCGGAAAGCCCCACACTGGAATCCGCATGGCAAGCAAAGATAAAAGCAGGCCACCTACTTGATAAGTACCCACCGGGACACAGCGTTTCTGCTCCTGCTGCTGCGACTGATGTTCACGGCCCAACAGCAAAACGCGAATCCTGCATGCAATTGACAGACATGGGTCATGCCTTTAGTTGCTAGCATTGCGTGACTGGCAACTCTGCTGCCACATGCGACTGCACGGCCAGGTTGACCTATATTATGGGAGTTTCCGAAAGCTAGGGGTACCTTATTTTGGGGTCCTTATAATAAGGGTCCTCCTATTTTAGGGTCCCTATTTTCGGAAACTCCCATATAAAACCCAACTAAAACCGAGGCCGAAAAGCGGCGATGCACCTCCGAATGCCGGGGCACAGGCTCCGGGGGTTGGGGCTTCATGGAACCCAATTCTGATCATGCCCCGGCCGGGTTGGGGGCGATCTTTGGAGTCGGTGAGAAGTTTACAGTGGGGTTTCGGGGCCCTCTTGCCTTAAGAAGGGCTGAGACTTGCATGGCCGCCACGTCAGTCCTTGCTGAAAGGGTTTGGGAGTTTAGATTTTTTTCTTGGGTTTTTGTGAATGTCGTTCTTCCTGCTTATAGTTGAGAGTCATGTGGAAGGGGCTTTGAAGTGTTTGCCAAGCCTGGAGCCGGAGAGCACTGTTCATTAACCCCTCTCAATGAATTCTAGACCTCAAGAAGTATGCGAAACTTGCAGCCTCAAGCCCCAAGCCCTGAAACCTAGCTAAGAGGGAAAACCCCAAATGGTGCCCACGAAGCCTAAGCCGCTTGAGCCATCCGGGCACGTCTCCGAGGCCAGGGCAAGAAGCAGCGACACAAGGCCGCTGGATTTGGGGTTCACAAGGTTCAGGGTTTTAAGGGTTTTGAGAGAGTTTCTGTAAGGGTTGTTCTGGGTTCTTAGTTGGCGTTTGGGGTTTGGCGTTTGGACGCCTTCGTTCACATGATTTGGCCGTTTCTCTCTACTCGACATGTGGGCCCCTAGAGGCTTTGCACGTACATGTGTGTGTGTGTACACCCGTGGCTGTATGTGTACGTGTATATGTATGCCTGACTGACTGACTGAACGAACGCATGTATGACCGTATATATTTTTATATACATATACAGAGACCCATATCTAAATATCTATACACACACACACACATATATATATATATGTATGAAATAACATGTAGATGTAAATAGACTGACGAGGTGGTAGCATGCAAAGTTCAATCTCGTAATCTTAATCTTCGATCTTTTGTGTGTGCTTTTTCCTATTGCTATAGATTAGACTAGCAGGGTTTTGGGGGCCCTCAAGAGTTTACTGCTTATTCACGCGCCTGTACGAGGCTTTCGACCTGGCAGACCCCAAAGGCAAGCCTTCATCAGAGCCTGAAACTTGGGAAAGATAGCGGTCCTTACCACTACCTTCTATATGCATCATTGTCATCCCTTACCACTCGTTACATGTCCATCATTAACATCCCCACCACTCCTTATATGTCCATCATCATCATACCCATCACCGCGACTCCGAAGAACCACAGCAGCCCCTCTGGCTTACAGGGGCGCTGGGGCAGCGGACTCTGCAGGGGCTCGCCGCCGAAATTCTGGGCCTAGGATTCCGGGAAGGTTGAAGGGGTCGGCGTTCCCTTCAACAGCCGAAAGATGAACGTACGCGAATGCTTACATCGTTGACAAGTTGGCCGGCAATCTTACAGGCACTTAGTTGCGACTGTACGCAATTTGACTCGATCTCGTCTGTGATTGGCTTGGCCCCTTTTTAGCCTGCACAGCCCTGCAACAAATCATCCAGAGCGCCTCGCCCAGTTCCGTGTATCTTGTCATGCAATCCCTAGCGTAACCGTTGCTAAGGCCAGGAGAACCCGGTAGCCTGCAGAGGATTAGTACTTTTCAAAACGAGACCCTGAGCCGTAGAGCATGGAATCGACAACGCTAGCGCCGACTTAAACCACCCTGGATGTGCAAGCCTCAGCCCGACATCCTGGCCCCCTGCATGAGTGTCGAAACTTTTCAATTTGAGATAGTTTGAGCCTAACTTATCCCCGAACCATATATATATATATATGTTATATTATATTATATTATANTATATATATGTAAATCTTAGTCTAGACCTTAGTCTAGACGTATGCTTACACACATATGTATACATTTATATATATATGTATATATATATATACACATCTCTCTCTGTATATATACACATGAGTGTGTGTACACCTACAATATGTTTACACATTTGTCTATCTACCTAGCTATCCGTTTATCTACCTGTTTATCCATCTATCTATGTATCCATATGTGTATATATATATATATGTATGTATGTATATATATGTATGCATATATAGTATATATATATACACACACACACACACACGCACGTGTCGATTGACAGCTCCCTCCACAACGATCGCTACCACGCTCCCGGAGTAGCGATCCGCGAGCGCGGCTTGGCTCTTTGTTGGTTTAATTTTGTTCCTTTTTGGGTAGGGTTTTAGGGTTTAGGGTTTAGGGTAGGGGCTTCAGGGTGCTTCTGGGATTTGGGAGCTTGATGGGATGTCTAGAGCCTCAAGAAGCACAATTTCACAGGTTTTTTGTTACTAGGAATAGCTTGCTTTGACCCCAAACCACCAGAGCCTCAAACCCCAAACCTTACTGAACCCTGAACTTTCGAAGCCTGGACGAGTCATACTACCAAGGTAGAGTCGAGACCACGATTTCGGGTTTGAGGGTTTCGGGTTTGCTGTGGGGTTGCTTGAAGAACTTAGTTCTGGTAGTGGTTGAGGCTTTTGTCAGGATTTAGGGTAACTTTCGGGCTTCAGGCTTTAGGGCTGGGATTTAGAATCTGAGGTCTCAAAACCCGGAACCCCTGTCAAAACCCTCAAGCCTGTAGAGCCCAAAGCCCTAACGCTCCTGAGAGCAGTCTCAAGATGGGTTTAGGGTTTAGGGTTTAGGGTTATGGATGCTTATCCTTGGGAGCTCGGTTGTAATTCGCAGTGCAATATACCACACCTACGTGTCATTTCTCAAAGCCGAGGCCCTTAACACCCTGCCTGTAGGCCCGAAGGTTTTAGCATTCGAGTGTCCCAAGCCCAGCTCGTTGCATCGAGTGGATCTGGTTTTGATGCTGTTGCCCGCTGCTACCACTTTGTGGATTGGTGTTGTGTTTCATTGTAATAGTGAGCCCTAAGCGCTCAATGCCTGAACCCTTACCTTCCAAACCCTCAACCCATGCCTGCTGCAAGTTCATTGGAAGGTTTTTGCTGAAGTGCTATCTGGGGCAACTCCGTCAGATGTACTCATAAACCAACCGCGGCTTGGGAGTTTGATGTTTTGGCTGTCGCCTTGGCGAAGTTGCAGCTGCCGAGGCACATTGCAGCGGCGAGGCAGAAGGGGATGGGAAGAGATGAGCATCTCGAAGTGGAGCCCTTCTCCTTCGTAGTTCTGAATGTACATTACAACACATCACATTGCATTTCGCTGCATTACTACAAGTTACTGTATACTACCATACATCACCGTATTACAGTCCCTTGCATCACCTTGCATTACCTTACTACATTAATGACCTTATATTGTCTGAAACTATCTGACGCTATTTTGCCTTACATGTCTTTGCTTTACCGCATCATACTTTACATTCAAGTACAGTGCAGTACAGTACATTACAGTACTTTACAGCAAAGTACATTGCATTACACTACATTGCAAGACATGACATGGCATGACATTATTCAGGCAAATATGACATATGCGAATGCATCCGTACTCCTATTCATCGATGCATGCATACATAAATACACGCACCATGCAAGACAGCGAGCATGCATGCATTCATGCTTCCTTAGACAGGCAAACCCTTGAATCCCAAACCCGCATCTGGTTCATGCTGCTTCGCTCCTGCGTCAGCACGGGTCACGGCTTATCAAAGACTAACTTAGAACATGGCCCGTTCGTTGTCGCCTCTGGCGGCGGCTGCCGCCGCAGCGCTGGAGTTTCGACGCAGACGCGTCAGGTGTGAGCACCGCGGCGAAGTACCAACGTGGAGAGAGGGCGCGGATCAGGTCCCCAGCAGACAGGCAAAGATGCAGGCTGCAGGCGCATGAAGAGGCTCCGGCCTCCCCATCCGCCGCTGCCCGGAACCTGGCTTGGTGGACGCAGCCTTGGGTTGGTGTCCTTAAACGTCCGCTGTCATAGGGACTGCTAGATGAAGCCGAATGTGGCTCGCATCCTGGAGGCAATTAATAAGTTGGATGCCGACGTCATCGCGCTCCAGGAGGTTGGAATACCGGAATGCCTCGGCGAGAGTGGAAGGTGGTCGGCCAAGGATGGCGAGCTCACGCCCAAGAAGGAAGGATCTCCTGATGCGGACGACGGGGCGTCGCTCGTTGAGGCGATGCCGAGGCAGCTTTTCGACAGCACCGGGGTCGCTTTGGGTTCCGCCAAGACCAAGGAGGACGGCACTGTCCTCCTGAAGCATCTTTCCGAGTTGGGCTACTGCGAGGGTGTCTACTCGCCAGCGTTCCGAAGTGACATCGCCGGCTTCATGTGTGGAAATGCCGTACTCTCCCGCTATTCGCTGGAGCATGTGACCACTGTTATGCTCGACAGGAACCGTGCGGATGACGACAGGACGGCCGCTGTTGTCCGCCTCCGACATAACAAAGAGCTCCCCACCGTGGTGTCCACGCATTTGGACGTCTTTGCTGAGATGAGGGGCTACTTCGGCATGGCGGAGGGGGAGGCGATCCGACTTCTTGAGTTCGAGGCTCTCCATGAGGCCAAGAAGACCAGAATGTCATCATTTTGGGTGACTTCAATGCGCCTTTTCAGCTTCCTGCTTCTTGCAGCTCCCTGCACGAAGAGGGACATCGGCTCATCGATCGACTGAGTGTGCAACGTGATCCGAAGGCACTTCGTCATTTTCTTCCGCGCGAGTCGCCGCGGATTCAGGAGGAGATGACCGCACTCGGTTTCGCGCAGAAGCTAGGCCGAGGCTACAGGCATGCTTGGCAGCACTTGCCGGTGCCGCGCGCCCCTCTACAGTCATTGGAGCGGGCAGCTCATTGACCACTGCCTCCTGCGTGGTGATGCGAAGATCAAGATACCCCACTTCGACGTGTTTCACACGGATGCCATGATCACCTGCCGTTGGTGATCGACCTTGAGATAGACTAGGTCGGGCGGCGGCCCCTTTTATAAATGATGAGCTGCTCTTGAACGGCTTCAAAAAATCACGCGCTTGGCAAAGCGATTGTGAGAATCGGCCATGCCTCGGTCGATAGACGAATGCCAGCTGCCGCGGTGCCTCAGAGCTTGATGTGGCTACGTGTAGTGGTTGTTAGTGTAGCCTCAGCCATATCATTTTGAAACAAAACTGTCCTGTCGAAGGAGCAATTCCTTCCTTTGATAGGCTGGTAGTTGGTGAGGGCGACCTGTAACCGCTAAACTCCTGACATCCTTGCGTGGCTTGCTCTCGTTGGTACTTGTCTGTCTCTTCTGTTGCTTCTGCTTCAGTGTTCGCCACTATCGGCTATGGTGTAACGGTAGCAAGCCCAGAGGACCAGAAGCCATGGCAGCCGAGTGCGAGTGTGTGAGTCGAAACGCCAAAACTCCCTTGTAATATAGGGGCTTTAAAATCACCTATACTGTTTTTGGGGTTCCTTATTACAAGTATAGTATAATGGGCCCCAAAACTCTATTCTAGTTATTAAGGCCCCTGTATTATCATCCCAAGATCGAAACCCACCCTGGCCAATCGCAAGGGCGATGACGGGCCACGATTCCGATGAAGAGGACGAGGACGATGATGAGCCCTCATCCCAAGGTCTGCGGCCTACTGTATGGGTATTCCTGCCTCCGGCCTGTTCCTTTCTTGTTTCAAAGGAGCAGCCGAGTGTCGCTAGCCAGGCTTGCCACAAGTTGCTTTTGCCTCGTACTTATCACATGTCATAGTAGATCTTGTATTTTGCGAACATGCAAGCCCTTCTATTCCTAGGGTCGTTTACGGTTCGTGAATCTGTGAGCGTCGAAAGCCATAGCTCGCCGTGCGCACCATTCTCCGAATCTCTCGGAAGGTTGAACATCTCGACCCCTCAATAAAGGCCCCCGCAACCCCGTTACCTCATGCCTCTTTCATGCAAGCCTCGTGGAATCAGGCTTTCAGTGGAAGGCAGGGATCCGTGGCCTCGTCCAGCAGTTTGCCCAGGTGTGGGGGGTCGATGACTTTCGGGATGTTGTTCTGAGCGCGGCAGTTGCATGCCCTTAGTTTTCTTATTGCAGACTTGGGTTTGTGTAGCAGAGGCTTTCGAACTCCCGGAGGCTTTGAGGTTACTTCCGCTCAATCACTATGTTCAGCAACTTGTATGAGATGAAAGCAGTGTGAAACGACGGCTGCTGCTACTGCTATTGCTGCTGCTGCTGCTACTGCTTCAGCTACGGCTGCGGCTACTGCTACGACGGCGAGTACTACCACAACGACGACGACTCGCCAGTTACGTCTCCGGCTGCGTTTACGGCTGCGGCTGCGACGACGCCGACGACGGCGGTGGCACGACGACGGTTCAGACTCCGACTACGACTGCGACGACCGCCACAACGACGCCTGTTGTCAGACGCCGTTGACTTGGTGATGACGCCGTTGACTTGGTGATATGTTCTCTTTCAGGCTGTTGCATCTGTAGGCTGTAGTGGTTAGGAATCAGGGACCGTAAATTAAATTAGCGAGTCGGAGCATGAGCTTGCGCTCTAAACTCCAGAGCCAAAGCCGTAAACCTGAAATCCGAGTGGCTTGAACCCCTAAGCCTTAAGCCACCCAAAATCCAGTAACCTGCGGCTTGGCCCGCAGGAGGAGCGAGCCCGCATGGCTAGGCCGGGACTTGGCTCAGTCTTAGAGACTCTGGGTTCAGGGTTTTGGGTTCAGGGCTCAGGGTTTAGGGTATAGGGTTCAGGGTTTAGGGTATAGGGTTCCTAAGGTGACTGAGGAAGGGCAGAGCTTCGCCGGCATACACTCCAAGTCCGTGCTTAAAAAGGGTATAGGGTTTAGGGTTTAGGGTTTCGGAAATTTTGGTTTCGGGTTATTGGGGTTTAGGATCGGCAGAGTCCAGGTTCAAAAAAGGGGTTCAGGGTTTTCGGCTACAGGCCTGTGGTGTTTCAGGAGGGAGCTCCAAAAACGGTTCAGGGTGACGGTCGGGTCCTGTTCTTTGTGACTTTCGGGTTTCCCTTGCGTCCACGTCGCTTGGAGCTCTTCGGAGAACGCTCTCTCCCGTGAAATGCTGGAACATAGGGGCCTCAAGACTCAAGAATTACCCATACTATTTTGAGGGGGTTCTTTATTATAAGTATAGTATAACGGGCCCCAGCACCCCTATTGTAATTATTAAGGCCCCTATATGAAACCCTTACAGTAGCCCTCATGGCAACCCTTATAGGGCCCTTTATAAGAACCCGTAAAGGGAACCCTGTTCCAATTATATACTAAGGCCCCTGTATTTGCCTCAGGACGGATTCAAAAAGGAGGGCGGATGGAGCGCAAGAGCCCGAAGTCCGAGACTCTGGGATCCCGAACCTAATGTACTTAGGGGAACTCAGAAATATTTTTAAATTCATGGTTCCTATATTCCCTCGTGCTTGAAAGTCCTCCTTCGGCCAGTCCTCCTTCGGTGAAGCCCCTGTCACCCCACGGTGCGCGGTGCACGGCTCGGAGGGCTCGGAGGGTTCTGCCACCAACTTTTCGGTCTTGGCTTCTGTGTTTGATTTACTTGATTGAACCAGCATCTTCTCGCACTGAAGGGACAAGGACTTCAGGGGCACCTATGTGCTTTGGAGGTAGAGGTCTAACGTGGGAATCGGGGGCTTGTGGGAGAAATGCTATGCCCTGCATCTCCAAGCAGAAACCGTGACATAATCTGACGATCTTTCTATATAGGGCGCATGGATCTGGGATTCCTAAATCTTAGACCTTGCCGGGCTTGTCCGAGCGTGAGTGTCAAAAAAGTCTTAACCCATAAGTCTGAAATTGAAAACCCAAAACCGCCAAACCTATGACTTTGAGATGGAGCTCAGGGGCAGAGATCAGGTCCCCGATTGCTTCTGTAGTTCAGGTGGTGTGATGAGGTCTGTTGTAGTTCTATACGATTTTTTGTAGGGTGTTTGTGACACTTCCATTGTTTAGCGTTATGTACGGGCATGGCACACCGCACAGGTATATAACATGGCTGCTCAGCACTCCCCCCATGCTGAATTTGGCAAGTCCGGCCGTCGCCAGTCGCCGCCATCAAAGACGAGCATGAGTCAAGAATGGCAGCAACCCGCCGAAACACGAAAGTCATCCACATCCTCAACCAAAAGCCCTCTTCCTCAGCCCCTCACCCTAAACCTTGGATTCCAAACTCCGACCCACAAACCGCGAGTCCAGTTGAACCCAAGGAGCCCGAAATGCTCAACCACAAGCTACAAGCTACAACACCCTGAGATGCACCCAACCCACAACCCTGCAATCCTAGATCTTAAGCCTTGAAACATGCAAGGCCACGTAAGACCCCGAGCTCGAAACTCCCGAACCGCAAGCCTTAAAATCAAAGCCTCTACAAGGCCCTGACGCGCAACATCCTAAACCCTAAACTCTCCGGTAGCAAGCTCAGCGGACGTATTGCCAGAAGCCATGCCAGCCTTGTGCGAGTGTGTGAGTCGAAACCCTAAACCCTTAAATCCCAGGCCTTACGGCTCAACCCTAAGTTTCAGTCACAGCACTCAACATTCGAAGGATCACGTCGCATGCTCGCGATCTCGGAGTAGCATAAGTCAAGGAGCCTCGACCGTTAGCACGATGATCCAGAATTTGCATGAATACAGTACTAGTTCTACTATCATACGCCACAAAAAGAACCCGACACTCCACAGTTAGAAAGCCCTAGGCCACGTCTAAAGCGTCTTTTCATCTGAAGACCCGACTCGAGATCTCCCAGACCTTAAGGGGCCCTAAGCTCAGCCTCATGTGCCCGGGAGCCTCTCCGTCGTGGGGAGCTCGGCTTTCGTGCTTGTGGCTTGCGGGCTAATGGTTTAGGGTTTCGGGTCTGGCTAGACTTGAGTCCGGTAGCAGAAACGGGTTTCGGGTGTGGGACTCGCCCCCTTTTCTCTTGAGGTGCTCCATCGGGTGTGTAGGGCTGGGAGGTTTCGGAGTGGCAGGGCCATGAGGTTCGAAAGGAGGTGCCTGGTTTTGTTGACAAGTCGGAAAACCGAACCCGAACTCCGGAACCGAAACCCCAAACCTATTTTGCCTCCACCCGTTTTAAGGAAGTCTTCATTTCCAGGATTTTGCCAAGGGAATCGATTCTATAACAAGCAGGACCTCCAATTCTGAGCCCAAGAGCTTTGGGAATCGCCTGAAGGATGCCTGGTCTGTCCCCGCCTGATGCAGGACTCGGTTTAGGGTTTAGGGTTTAGGGGGCTATTCTTCGGTTGAAAGGTGCTTTATCCGGCAGGGTTCCGCAAATGTCGAATGTAGGGATTTTGGTTTCGTTATGTTTGGATGCGGGGTATGGAGGAGGGAGTTCACAGTAGGGTGGAGGCTCTGCTGCGAGGGTTCGGGGATGAGGGCACTCTGTAAGGCTTGGTGAAACGGGCAGAGTCGCCGGCTTTAGGATTGCTGGGATGCCCAGCTACAAGACTTCCGGACCCCGGGGCAGGCGAGCCTGTCTTGTCTTTTGGTAGAAGCCCCAAAGTTGGAAACCCAGTAGCCTCGATCTTCAAGAGTAATGTATAGGGAATCCCAGCACCATTTGTCCTTAGTCCGGTTTCCAACTTTTTTGGTGTTTATTATAAGCTCAAGAGCCCCTAAACCCTAAACCCTAGACATCCCTAGACCCTGAACCCAAAACGCTAGACCCTGAACCCTAAAGCCTAAGCCCTGAACGAAGAAGGCGCACCAATCGCCCAGTAGGAAACTACTTTCCAGACTCTCTGCGGGAATGGAAAAGGGTCGTTCAAAACAAAACCCTAAACCGAGCCCAACAACTACACGTGCCTTTAGCACTCCGAAACTTCCACCGCTCCGGGCCTTCGGCTCTTCGGACCAAGAATTCACCCTGAGGTTCAGGAAAATCTATTGCCATGACTACTGACTACTATTACTATTCTGATAAATAGAGTTCTTATCATCATCATTGTGTATAATATGGGTTTATGTACTAAAAGTCCCACATCCCAAACCCTGAAGCCGTCTGAAACCTGCTCGGCCCGGCCTTGTGCCCCTTCTGCAGCTGTTTGGGGCTGCAGGATTCTAGAGGCATGAATATAGGGTCCTTCAAAATTACCAAAGCATTTTTTTTTTGCACGGGGGTTCCTTATCGTACTTATATTGAATTTTAATATGCCCCAAAACCCTATTCCAATCATTAAGGCCCCGACATTATGCTGGCTTGTGTCCCATCCGTCAGCGTAGGCAGTACGGTGTGCAACGAAGCTCCTTCCCCGACGAACCCCGGATTGTACAGCACAGCCCCTAAGCCCTAAGCCTTAGCTTAAAACCCTAGCCTCAACATCCAACTCGGTAGCGAATCCGACATCCTCTCCTCAGCCCATGCCCTTCAGCATCAACTCCTCAAGCTCACAACCCTGCCCCAGGTTTAGTTTAGGGTCCCAACTTCAGGGTCTAGGCAACATCAGTCTAAGTATGTCGGCCATGCACGGCTCGATGGCTCTTGCATTCCTGGCAAAAGCATGTTTGCCTCAAATCCTTGTGGCAGGTGGCTGACCGGGCTTAGATCCAACGTTCAATGGATCGGAGGTCCAAAACGTTTAGGGTGCTTGACAGCTCTTGCCGCAGCCCTGCCCTAGACCCCAAACCCCTAAACCTTGAACCCTGAAGCCGTACCCTGCAAGGCGAGCCTCGTCCTTGCAAAGTAGGAGGGAAAATAACCCTAAACCCCAAAGCTCCTAAACGCTCCACCTTTGCTTCTGTACGGCGTTTTGGTTTGCCCCTGCTCAGCCCGAAACAGGCGCTGCGCAGGAGCTGAATTGCTGCTTTGTCCCAGTCGGCCAGCCCGCCGTTCTCGCCTGTGATGTGCACCCCGCCAGCAGGGTTTAGGGTTTGGTTTAGGGTGTAGGGTTCGGGGGCCCGAATTAATTACTTTTTGAGGTTCTGTCTTGTGATTAGATGCTGTATCCCAAATCCTCTTACAGTCACAAAGGTCCCTACTGACATTAGGCTCCTCGGTTCTTGAGTCATACGGGATGGGTGCACCTCAGGTGTTTTACTTCAGGTGGTGCAAACTAACTAATGTAGGAGCCTAAAAATTGCCAATACTACTTTGGGGGTTCCTTCTTATATAAACAGGATAATGGGCCCCAAAACGCTATTCTAATTATTAAGGCCCTAGATGTCTTACCCTGAACACTAGACCCAAAGCCTCGAAGGCCCAGACCTGAGCTCCTCAGGGCATGGAGTCGGGCTCGACGCTGCAAGGGGCTTTGAGACTGTTGGAATCATAGTAGCGGGGATAGTTTAGGGTCGAGGTAGAAAGGAGAAAAGGATGCTACAATTTCCAAAGGCGAAGGCATTGAGGAAATCCAGGATTTGGCATAGTGGTCATCGAAAAGCCGGTGTCATAGGAAGCAGAACGACCTTGATGTTAATCCCAAAGCCCCGAACCCAACTTGCATCGCAGGACACAGGGCGAGGTGATCTCGGATGTACCTTTTGCCTACTACGGCGACATCCCGGTGGAGGAGGGGTCCGTTCAGCTCCAGCTAAAGCAGGTCTACGGTTTGAGATGAGTTTCTTTTGTTCAAGTTTGACCGGGAGTTCTTGTCCTCCTTCCGGGGCTATACAAGGGTTCTATCTGTCTTTGTTGATGCCCTAAAGGTCCGGACCTGGCCGGGGGGGGGGGTGGGGTGGGGGGGTAGTGCATGGTCTGACGGGGTCAAGCATTTTGTGGCTTTCAGCTCGGAGTCGCTGTTTGCTACGGCCTTGCTTGTTGCAGTTTCGGGTTCAAATTTCAAAGGATTCTGAAACACCCGTATTAAAAGCCCGTTTTAAAAGACCCTCTTCAGATTTCAAGGGATTCTGGGTCTCGGGCTTAGGGCTTTTTTCAAATCGAGCCCGGAACCCTCGGCCGGAGTCGAGACGGGGCCAAGCCCGGGTTCAGAGATCAGGGCGTCGGCTGTAGTTTTTTTGAAGAAACTTTAGAGGTCATGGCTTAGAGTGTGTAGGTTAATCGTTCAGGAATTGTTTAGAGTGCAGAGTTGAGTATGTTGGCAAACAGGACCGCGTTTGCGGCGCCGACCTCGCCCGTCACAAGAGCTGCGGCGTGGAAGTGCGGAAGCATCTCCTGCAGAAGCCATCCGGGCTGGGATTACGAGCGCGGTTTGGAGTTTAGGGTGTAGGGTCACAGGTTTTTAGGATTTAGGTTTCAAAGGTTGCTGCTAGACGAAAGCCTCAAACTGGGAAGGGATGTTTAGTTGAAGATACTTCTCGACATGTTCAGGGAGAGTTAGCAACATTGCTAAACTTCGAAGCTGCATCAAACGTTGTGGGCGCAAGCCCCGGACTGGAAAGCCCTAGGCCCTAAGCCGGACATCGTTCGATGGTAGTGCTTGAGCCTCGCTTTGGAGCTTAAACTTTGGGAGTTTGATCCCCAGACACACTTTCGTTTCTGCGATGGAACAATCTACCCACCAGCAGAACCCTACACCCAAAGCACTAAACCCCAAACCCTAAACCCTACAAGGGACAACCGAAGATCCCCAAGAAGACCCTTCAAAAGCCCTGGACCAACTTTCAAAGTCCCTAAACCCGAAGCCCCCCCCGAAGCCCTACGCCCTCCATCCCAAAGACCCTGAATCAGAGGTGTTACCTGCAGCAGACATGTGAGGTGGACTGGTCGGAGTGCCCTGGCTTCGCTCCAGTTTAGGGTTCGGGGTTTAGGATTTTTTTGTTCAGGATTTCGGTTTAGGGTTTGCGTTTGGAACCTCAGTCAGCAGAACTGAGCTTCAGAGCGTGGGCGGACTTGCTGGCCGACACTGAGAGCCCAGCTGCAAAAAGGGTTTCAAGATGTTCCCGCAAAATGGTCGACCCCTTGCGGCTTTCCAAGAAACTTGTTGTTTAGACTGCAAGCAGTGGCCCTGAACCGCAATTACAGTAGAAGCCTAAAAGTTGGAAACCCAATAGCCTCAATCTTTAAGAGTAATGTATAGGGAGTCCCAGCACTATTTGGCCTTAATCCGGTTTCCAACTTTATGGGGCTTACTGTAGACAGACCGTAAATGAAAAAGACAGAGAAACACCCTGAACCCCCAGAGCAGACAGAGCCTTTAGCCTTAGCCCCAAAGGCAACCACCCGTGGACCTGAAAGTTGAAACCGCCATCTCCAAAGCCTCTGATGTCAGGTTTTCAGCGCAGTGTCCGGGGAACCACGAACTGGTGATGCGCTGGACTTGCAAGGCATCGAAGCAGTAGAAGCAATAGTCAAGAGCCAAACGAGCGCTGACCAACCTCTTCCAGTAAGGAACTGTAGCTACAGTTACTCCTACTTCTAGGCATACCTGCACATGTTTTTGTTGTTGTTCCCATGGGCCCTGAAGTAAGACATCTATGGCATGCCAGAACCGGGCAGCGGCTCGCGGTTTCTTCGACGGAATCGAATCGTCTTCCGTCTTCAAACTTCACATGAAAGTTCCGTGGCGACTGCGGGACCTTGAGGCCTAGAGACGAAGTACGCATGTGGAGTCCGGCAGTGGGAGTTCTGCTTTCTTCGAGCGCACTCTCCTGCTGACACATGCACTCCGACACTCACCTGAACCCGAAGTCCTCAACTCCATAATATGGGCGTTTTAGTAACTACCTATACTAGTTTGGGGGTTCCTTACTATCATGATAGTATAATGGGCCCCAAAACCCGGTTCTAACTACTGAGGACCCTTTCTTACCCTCGTAGTTTTGTGTTTCTCTGACACCAAGCACCACCGAGGACCCAACAAGCCGAGCCTAGCAGCGCCTCTGAAACGGCAGGCAGGCGCATCTACGAGCACCCGGACCAAGGAGCACAAGGACTACCGAAGAAGCTTGCCCAGAGACTCCAATATCTCTAAATGAAGGAATAGACCTTATAATATAGTAGGATCCCTCATATGATTTAGGGTATAGTCCTTAATTAAGGGATATTGGAGTCTCTGGGTGAGTGCATGTGCCGAAATGTGCACGAATGCCAAACTTCGAGAGGGCATCATCACATGACACCTGGTCGTTAAACATTACAGTGCGCATCAACCATTTCAGTAAAACAACTTGCTGGATGCCCGGGCTATGCCGTGATTTATTTGTGCGATGAAAGGTAGCTTCATTGGGGGCGGGGGGGGGGGGGGGGGGGTGGGGCAGGGCAAAAAGAAAAACCCTGGCCCACACGGCAAGGCGGGGGACGCAACTGTTTTCAGCNCATATGCGGAGGTGCCGTAATCCTTGGCTAGTTCGTGTTAAAACATTAATAGTCATACCATCAATTTAGAAAAACCAACTGCGTGCGTTCCGGGGTTGGGCGTTGGTTTTTTTGGGGGGTAAAAGTGGGCTTATTTGGGGGGGGGGGTGTGCTAGTTGAGCACGGCAACAAGCAACACCCCTGCTCAAATGGCCAGTTGAGGTCATCAAACTGCTTACCGTAAACGCCCTGATCAAGTCATATGCCATAAAATCCACAGTCGACTTCCTACACCTACCGAAACACCTGCAATCACTGCAATCACCCTCTAAGAACCTTCCAAACCTAGAAAAGACGCATAAGACTGGTAGCCAGCAGAACAGTGTGTTGACCCAAAATACCAAACCCTAAACCCTGAAGGTCTGAAGCTGTCTGAATCTTGAGACATCGAAGCAGTCACAGCTTTTGATTCATGATCCTCTTCTTCCACCACCTCCACCACCTCCTCCTCGTGCTGCTGCTGCTGCTGCTGCTGCAACGACAACGACGGCGACGGCGACGTCTACCACTGCTACTGCTGCTGCACTGCTATTGTCACTGCCGCTGCCACTGCTACTGCTCCTGCTCCGGCTGCGGCTGCGGCTACGGCTACCGCTGCTAGGAGGACTCAGGAGGACAACAACGACAGGGACGACGACTGCCACTAACACTACCACCTGCCACGGCCGATGCTACCACCAGTACCACTGCCACTACCACTGCCACTGCCACGGCCACTGCCACTACTGCTACTACTACGTACCACTCACGACCACTTGCCACTACCTTTACCACCACCGCGACGACCCCCACAACGACGACGACTACTAGACGACTTGTATACGTCAAAGCGGTATCGGCCCAACGCCGCCTTTAGCCCTGAACTGTCTGTTTCACGCAGACCAAACTTCGAACTCAGAAAGGCGGTGTGTGAGAGCGAGAACGCAGTAAGAATAATACGCACTAATCGTCTACCCTTTTAGCCCCTCCATAATTACAGTATAATGCCCCTTAAACCACAGTCTACTTATTAAGGCGCCGGTATGTAGACCCCCAGAAGACCCGAATACTAGCCGTAAAAGACCAGTTGAAAAGGAGACCTTTAAAGGAGCTGTTCATAATTCATATATTAGAACCCGAAACCTTAAACCCAAACCATGAAACCTCGAAACAGAGATAAGAACTCGCGAAACCTAAGCCCTCAACCCTAAACCACAGTAGCGACCCCGACCCCATGAAGCCGTGCCTGCCTGTGTGCGAGCATGCGAGTCGAATCCCCCAAGCCCCGAACAAAAAACCCTAAACCCCAAACTCTTAACCCTAATCCATAACCACAATCCCAAACCCTAATCCCTAGATGATCTGACAGTGAGGGGTCTGCAAAGCCAAAACGAGATCCGAACAGGATACGAGTTCCCTTCAACCTACAGTCCCTAGTCTCTCTACAGACCTCGCCTGGTGTTGCCGAGTGTGAGCGTCAAAAAAACCAAAATCCCTAAACCCTCTGAAGTCAGGAGTCTTCTAGGCCACATGTGTCACCCGACCTCGTCTTGAGACCCTCGCCTGGCATGTCCGAGTTGTGAGGGCGTAAACCCTACTCCCTAAACCCTAAACCCCAAGCCCTTAACCCTCGTAGTCAGCTGGTGCCTCGAAGTTACCCTGCAATACGGGCCTTGCTAAGTAGGGGGGAAAAACCCCTCAAATCTCAGCCCTCGAACCTAAACCCCTAAGCCCAAAGCTGGAACTCTTGAGCTCAGATGGTTGGGCAGACATTAAACGGAGCTCAAAAACCCTAAACCCTAATCCCTAAGCCCTACTCCCTAATCCCCAAAACCCTACCCCCTAAGCTCTAAACCCTAACCGCCCCCCAGAAAAGAACTCTGGAGGAGCTTCTGGGGCCTCTTTTCGCTCGTGGGTCCATCCTGGCAGATGCCCGGGGTGAGAGAGT
This sequence comes from Symbiodinium sp. clade A Y106, assembly GCA_003297005.1. Classification (NCBI taxonomy): domain Eukaryota; class Dinophyceae; order Suessiales; family Symbiodiniaceae; genus Symbiodinium; species Symbiodinium sp. clade A. The sequence continues at coordinate 38,802 of BGNK01004136.1, forward strand.
GCCTTGGAGGGGGTTTGGGGGGAGGTTTTAAAGGTTTAGGGGGTTTAGGGGTTTAGGGTTCAAGGCTTAGGGTTTAGGGCTTTGGTGGTTACGTTGAGCTGGGGCCTTGTGGCATTAGGTTCTGCTGAGTCTGGGTGTTTGAGGGGCTTTCAGGCTTTCCGGGTTTGGGTGGTGTTGGGGTTCGCGAGTTTGGGACTTCAGTCAAACTGAGAGTCTGGGCTTCGATCTTGCGAGATCTGCTGCTTCTAGAACCCTCGCCACCTTAAGCCTCGACACGATACCGATCCACTGAAACCTAAATTCAGAGCCATCTGCCCTAAGCTCGAAACCTGCAGCCCTGAACCTTAAATCTTAAAAAAGCAACAAGAACCTTAAACCTTTGGTTTGAGACTGTTAGGCTTGTGCATTTGAGGTGCGGCTGCAAGGCGTGAATTGGCCTGGCGCGCACATCAACCACGTGCCCTCCGGCCTGGACCGGGCGTGCCTTGGCCTTGTGTAGGGTTTTGTTCGGATGGTGAGGTTGTAGGATTGAGCCGCCAGGGTTTTTGGTTGAGGGTTGAACGTTCTAAACTTTGGCAGACGGGCGTAATAAAAAGGCTTGCAGATCCAGATGATGTTTGGGTCCCTTTGAGTAAGTTTGGTAACACAAAGCCACGACAAAGTAGGGACTGCAATAGGACATGCCTTATGATGAAGATTCAGGGTTTGTTTCGTTGATGTTGTTTTTGGGCGGCTTCCCGACATCCTAGACATGGGTTTGACGAAGGCCCAGAAGATTTTGTGGGAACTTCGTCTTATCTGTTTCCTAAAACTACAGGAAACAGGTAGAAGAAGCCTTAAAGCCCTGCAAAACCCTAATCTCTACACACGGTATACTTCAGTATCTGCCTCTAAACGAGCGGCGCAACCGTTCACCGCAAGGCCTAAACCCGACACCCCCGCCCTAACCCCTAAACCCCTAAACCCCTAAACCCCTAAGCCCCTAAACCCCTAAAGCCCTGAACCCTAAACCCTTAAGCCGCCCAAGAAGCCCTGAAAGCCGAAGTCCTGTCTGTGAGGCCCTTGGCGTCGATAGCGACGAGGATACGAGAGCAAGGCGACTTGTGATTTGGGGGTTTCTGAAAACCGGGGACCCTAATATAGCACCCTGAATACTAGGATCCTTGTTCTAAGGACCCCAGAATAAGGTACCCCTAATTTTCGGAAACACCCATTTGGGGGTTTGAGATTCGAAGCCTTGACATCGATCCTTTTTTCAAAACCCGATTCCAGTAGCCCTTTCAGTAGCCGTTTTCTTGTAGCAACCCTGTTACAGCAATCCTGATAATAGCCGAGTATATACAAACGCTTCTAGCAGTTTGAGGGTTTCGAGATTACGTTGTAGGTTCCCTTGTGCAGTTGACGGTCCGCTATTTTGCAATTGATACCTGCAGCTCGTAGCCTCTCATGAGCATCTTGAGTGGCATAGCTCTTTATCAGTGCCGGGCGATCGAGCCCGCGAGAGAGATAGAGGTTGGGGGTTTAGGGATTAAGGGGGGATATGCTTCACTGCCTTGCGGTCCAGGGGACCCTGAGACATAGAGCCCGTCTCGGATGTGAGGTTGAAGGTTTCGGTTTTGGTCCCAGCCGGTACTAGTAGCATCCCGTACCTCAGATGCGACAGTATCAGTCCTAGGCAAAAATCGGCTCGACACCACTCTTGATAGAATCCCTGCAGGCCTGATGCCAAGAGCTTTCCAAGCTAAACCCTAACTCCCTTCTCTGCTCGGGCCAAAAGTGTAAGCATGTAGCCCGACAGCTCGAGAAAGACCCCAGCCTTTTACCGGAACCAAGAACCCGAAACTTCAAGCTTGTGTTCCGCCGTCCTGGCTGCTGAGCCTCTTCGCAGACTTTGCTGGGGAGAGAAGGAGCTCAAAAAAAAAACTTCAAGCTTGTACTTCGACAAGAACGCTCTGGTACTTGACCTAGAGCCATCATGCCGCCTGAATACGAAACAGGCATCTTTGTGGAGGGCTCCAGAACACGACATACAAAGAACCCAAGACACCAAGGCCAAGAGACCCTAAACCCTAAACCCTAAACCCAAAAGCCTCGCCGCTCTGAGCCGCTTGTGTTTGTGTGCTTTGGAAGGTTTCAATGTGGTGCGCCTCACCTGGGATGCCCCTTGGAACTCATGAGTATCCGTCTGGGCTCTTGTTAAGGGATTTAGTTTAAGGTGCCATAATAAGGAAATCGTATCATTTACTAAAGATCCCTATCATGGTAACTTAGATTAGATTTCTTAATAAGAACCCAGCCATAATCCCTGAACACCTGCCTAACATCAGGTTGCGCGCGGGTCATTTTGCGGGGCTTTGCTAAAGTCATTTGATGCTTTCAGCACAGTCGGATGTACCTAGAGATGCACTAAGGAATTCACTGCTCCATCTTTACTTGGCAGTACATCATTGATTTTTTTGATTTCACGCCCTTGCTGTAGTGCTTGTTGGCACTTGCGGGGTGCATGTCGTCCTAGGGTTAACCGATTGCGAACCATGAACCTGGCGAGTCCGAAAGTCAAGCCTGAGCACCTAAACAACTAAGCACAAACCCCCAACACCTTGATCGCCTAGATCCCCTAAACTCTGACATTCCCAAAACTGTGGCGTGGGGTTGACAGGCAAAAAATGGGTGCATTCGGAGACCGGTTGGTTGCAATGCATGAGGCAAAGTACTTGGGCTCTGATGTCTTGGACGAAAGTTCGCGGGTTCACGGCCAATGAGGAGGTTCAGGGTTTACGGTTTAGGGTCGAGCTGGGGCTTTAGAGTTTAGGGCTTTGGACCATTCATTTCCACTACCCCAAGGACTCAAGCTCAAAATTTGTTCTGAAACGGTTGGAGTCTGGACCGGTGCTAGTTAACGATTTCCTCAATTGCCTGGTGCCCCGAATACACACGTAGGTATCTTCAAACAAGGCAGCCTGCTACTTACACATCCCCAACCGCACAGTTTGGACAGCACCCCCTTCAACGACAGCCACTTCAACTCACCCAAATCGCGGCTAGACACCCCTGCAGACTTCTCTGTGCCCGGTAGAACCCCAGGGTCAAGTTTACAAAGTCCCGACATCGAGGCCGCCACCACCATTTCTCCAAAAACCACTGTGACAGAAGCTTTACCAGTCGTTCGCCAGTGCCACTCCCCTTCAGAGTTCGCGGACCTGTCGAGCGGTTGTCTAGCAACTCCAAGTTGTCATTGCGCAAACCTGAGAGCGCATGGCTTCGGACACCGGCAACTGCAGGTCAACACGGTGCTCACCAACCCGACAGTTGCCAACCGGAGGGTGGCCGCAAACCCACAGTGGCTCAGCTGGGGTGTCGGGGAACACCGGGGATCTGTAGCTAGTTGAATTTAGGGTGTGTTCTTCAACTGCTTGTGGGGTTTGGAGAAGAGGCCCTAGTTCATATAAAACCCTGTGTAGTATAGGATCCTTGTTATATAGGGCCTCTGAATCAGGTAATCCCCCCTCACTTTTTAAACGAAACCCTTACTTATCGTTTTTCAAGCTCTCATCGCACCCGAAGAGTGCCGTTGCTCGTTGTCGATCAAGTTCTGAGCTCTGAAGTCTGAAAGTTAGGGTTTGGGGATTAGGGTTTAGGCCTGAGGGATTCGTTTCGGAGTGTGGGTGCACAGGATCTCCAGGCAGCCCATGAACAGGTTATCATGACTGCTACGAGACAATGGTTTCGGAATCCAAACTTGTGCGTCGCCTAGGCTGCTGGGGAAGCGTGCCCTCGACGTCATGGATGCAGTGATCGAGGCGGGGTAATATAGAAGCCTAAATAATTAACAGTATTATTCCTCAGGGTTCCTTGTCTATATCTATACTATAAAGGAGCCCAGAACCCTATTCTAATTATTAAGGCCCCTCTATTAGAGTTTCTCGAAGTCGTAGCGCTGAGAGGCCCCTGGCCCTGGTGGAGAGGGGTTCCTATGAAGCCTTTCTGTAAAGCCCTGTGGGCTTAAAGAGGCTTCAGGCCCTGAGTTTCGTGGGCATTTATTTACCAGGAGGGCCACAAATTACTAGGTCCATGAAGCTTGGACAAGAGGCCATGCAAGTCACCCGAATTTCAGAAGCACTCACAATCCCACACCTTTGTAACGCAAGTTTCTGCATCAAGCCTAGGTCGACGATCCCAGGGCCCTAACACTGCTCGCGCCATGGACAGCCCTCGATCTCCACAGGTGGAAGCACAGGTGGAGCTACCCGAGGAAGCTCCCAGAGCCCTGACCGGACGCAGTCACTATCGTGTGAACAGCGATTCCATGCTGGAAGAGTTGCAGCAACAGCTGCATCAGGGGGCTATGGGGGGTGCGTCGTTGGCAGCTTCCGAGCGTCTCGAAGGCATCGTGCCAGACCCAGGGACATTGTCGGGAAGTCCGTCGGAGGCCGTGCAAAAGACGGGGACAGGTGTAGGGCCTCTTCCACCCGACCGTCCATCGATGCAGACCTTGCGTTCTGCAGTCAACAATGTTGCGTTGGGGAAGCTGGTTGCGAATTCGCAGAGCAATCGTGAGGTGCTTCTCAGTGAAAAACCTTGTATCGATCGGCTCTGTGTCATCCTTCTCCTGCCCGCTGGTGTGGTCCTACACGGCCGACCTTGGTGGGTAGCGACTGTCCGCAGTGCCGCGGTGCTCGTTAGCATAATGCAATGGGCAGCGTGCTTGTACCCAGCGGCCACCGGAGGTAACACCGGATGGCAAATGGGCAGCTGCTTGCTGCATGTGTCGGAAGCAACCGCGAACCTGATCCTCTTGTTGCAGAAAACTTGCAGCATCAGCTTCCAAGAGTTCAACAAATATGTGAAGGATGCCATGCAGTCCCAAAGCATGGGTCAAGCCCCAAAGTCGGCCATCAAACGGCACATCCTTGTGATCACCTCCTGCCTCGCCAGCTGGATGCTTTGCCATGTCGCAAAGGTCCGACTTGTTGCAATGGGCGGTGGGCAGATGACATGGCAAGTCGCCGCGTTGCCTTGCCTCCAATGCCTGTATCGGGCGGCTTGGGTGTTGTGGCTTCTGCGTTTAAACGAGTTTGTCAACGAGCTCGTGGATGCCTTCTGCCGCAGCTGTGCGAGTAGCCCCGAAGACATGGACTTAGCCTACATTCGCTGGGCTCGTGTCTCAGCTTTCACCGGGCAGATCACACAACATTGCAACGCAGTGTATGGAGTCATGGGTGTCACTGCGCTGATGGGTGGAGTTGCCCCCATCGTGGAAGTCTTCATGTCAAGCAGCTTGTCCTCGCAGAGTACCGACTGGATGCCGCCGCAGGTCATACCGAGCATCATGGCATGCTGGCTGATGACATACGTCTTCGGGAGTGCTGCAATGGTGAGGGAAAAGTGCAAGAAGGCAGCTTCCTTGGTGAATTGCTTGCAGGGTTGCTTACCTGGGCACGCGAGGGCCGAGATCGGGCGGCTGGTCAGCTACATGGAGAGCAGTGATTCTGGTATCTTCTTCGGGGGATCCAGGCTCGATCTTCCCTGGTATTCAAGATTACGGCACTTGATGTTTAGTGCCTTCCTGGCCGTGCGCTACCAGACCATTCCGGAGGCTCACAAAGCTCAGCTCGCAGAACAGTGGGGCCGTTTCCTGCGTGCTTTGGCTGTGTGGGAGTGAGCCAGTGGAGGTTGAAATCAGGATCAGCTTGGTTGGTTCCATGTCGACAGGCCGTCGTAATTAATTGGCTGAGGAAACCGGCCGACCACTTCTGCTTGACGACAGGCGCTTTGCGAAGTGGTGTTTTCGTGCACGTGTACAGAATTTCTTTTCGCTGCGCGTCGTGTAGCCGCTTGTATCCAATCACCTCACGCTGGACTCCCCTAGGCCCTAAGCCCCATTACCAGCCTAGGGTTTGTAACTCTTTGAGATTACAGGTTAGGGTCCAGCGTAGAGCATTCAAGCATCATGTGGCGCGATCGACCGAATATGCCGTGATGCCATGTCTGCTGGGGCAGGTGTGATTGGACAGCCTTTCCACGGGGCTTCTCGGGCAAATGCCAATTCTTGCCTGACCCCGAACCCACCTTCCGACAATTTTCATTCACCTTCTCAGCCCTGCCTTGTGTACTTTGTACTGTTTTTGTTCTGATTGGTATTGGTGCTACTCTTCAATACAAGGTTGTAGCAGTTTGTAGAATGAGAAGCACTACCAAATATTCAGTCATTGCTGTGATTGTGTTTCGGTTCCCAGAGTTCCTTTTCCAAATTCTCCGCAAGCTCATCCTGGCGGCCAACAGCTGCTTCATCTCTTGGACTTTCCAAGCTCTTGCAGCGGTTACTATAGGGGCCTCAAGAATGAAGGCCCCTATATTATGGTTGGGCCAAAAAGTCGGCGCTGTTGCGAGTTGCCCCAAGCGGCTGTGAAGCGGGTGAGATGCATTCTCTGCGGATGAGCAATCCGTCCCCGCAAGCATGCCGATGAGGTGAAGTCCTCGGAGCGTCGTCTCTTTTTGACTAGCAGAGATCGTGGTGAGTTTCAAAAGGCCCAGGGCCACAGACCCCAGGAATGTAAGTGTAGCCATCTGTGACCTCATGAATCCGTGCCTGCCCAGTGCTAGTGTGTGAGTCGAGACAGAACTTGTGAGGCTTTGCAGATTGCTGGCGTGGCCGTTTGGCTGGACAACCACATGCTGGACACGGATTGGTGCTGCACTGAAACTGACTGCAATGCCTTCTGGTTCAATGCCAACCACAGTGTCTGCTTTATATTTCAGCAACCTTTAGCAGTTTTGGGGGATCTAAACCCTAAGCCCGGCCTAAGCCCTAAACCGCGTGATGACGTGCCTTATAGTTTAGTCTCACTTCATCAGACGTCGACCTATATGCCTCGCCTGGATTGTCCGAGTGTGAGCGCCAAAACCGCGGAAGGTGCGGTTTTAGATGCCCTCCCCCCGGGTAAGACAAACACCTCAGCTGGACCGGGAATCCCAATTACTGTCTGGTTCTTAGTAGGGAATGGGGGAATGAGTTATGGGCATTATTATTGGGGATTATATAAAAACTACTATAGGGATCCATTGCCCCATTCCCTGCTAAGCACCAGTTAGCGCTCGTCCCTTCGACGAAGCAAACCTTGATGTACCGGTGACTGCTGCTGCGGTGCCCGTTTTAGCTCTGCCAAGCCCTTAACTCCAAAGTCTCCCGAAGCCGTGAACCTCTATACTGGGAGCTTTCAACTGTAGCGTTTAAACCCCGAGCCCAAAACCTGAAGGCCAGTCGTGCCTAAGATTTTTAAACCCCAACCAGGCCACTTTACGTGACCCCGTGCCCTCACACCTTTCAATGCGAAGCTCCATGAGAGCCCAAGGAGGCATTGAAGTGTTGTGACAGTTTGGTATCTTGTTTATCTTGTTGAATCAGAATAGGGTTTTGGGGCCCATTATACTATACTTCTAACAAGAAACCACCCCCACAATAGTATAGGATCGCAAGAAGGTTTACAGCATATGTCCAAGTTATGATGGGCTTGTGTCAGGCCATACTGTGGGAATCGTAAACATTGAACCCCCATCTCCTATAGAAGCCATAAGGCAGTTTCCGAAAATTAGGAGTACCGTATTTTGGGGCCCCTATAATAAGGGATCTTACTACTAGTATTTAGGGTACTATATAAGGGTCCCCTATTTTCGGAAACTCCCATAAGACTTCGTAGGATATTATTCAAGGTTTCTAATACAGGCTGCAGGAGCCACAAGACCGTAAGCTCCCAGCGAGTGGCCATAGCAAAGAAGTGGGCGCAAGAGGGGAGGGGCGGGGGAGGCGGGCGATTTTAAGAGGCGGGCACAGGTGGACGCCCTGGCAGGGAACCTCTGGAAGCCCGGCAGGGCCGAAGCGGATCGTCTCCGTAATCCCTAAACCACATCCCGAAACCACTGCCAAACCCAACTCCCCAAATCCAAAAGAACTGGGAATTACCTAGACTATTTTGGTGGTTCCTTATCATAGTTATAGCATAATGGGCCCCCAAACCCTATTGAAATTAATATTTATGGCCCCTATAGTAATCCCTTTTTACGTCAGGTATGACAGACTGGATCGAGGCCTGGCGCGTTGTGGCCCGAAGGAGCCGTCAGTTCAAAGCAGTGGTGGCTGCCGGGCTCAAGAACTCTTGGCCGCGGTTGAACAATAGTCTTCTATGTCGTACAGTAATTATGTAATCATCATATCTGTTCTGTTCTGATGTTTGAATGAAATAACCATTTTTACACTTTGAATGATGTAACCATTTTCAACACTACTTTCGCTACTGTAGGATTCGCAATACACCAGCTCAGGAACGAGATCCGGCGCGTCACCACTGGCAAAAGCTGGGGCTCCGGACCTTTCTGCGACGCGAGCCACGTCCCGGGAAAGTCGAAACTTTAAGTAAAGGCGCCCTAGGCTTTTCTGTTGGGGGTTTGGTTGTCTTCACAAATTGAAGAAACCTTAGGAGACAAGTGATATATTGTAGCCTTCAGTGATCATAATTGTCGATATCATTATGTTGTGATTTTGGTCGTCATTTATTTATGTGCCACATGTGCCTCGGGGTCCAGTAGCCAAATGCCGGTAGTGTGTCGACCCTGCTTGGAAATCTACCCTTATAACACGCCCGAAGCTTTAGCCTTATACCCGATAGTACCCTTATGAAAGCCCCGGCCTGAGAAGCCCTGATAGAAATCCCAGTCGAAAGCACTCAGAACTGCTAGAGCACACAATAGACTACAGTTTACCCTATCCTGGTATGATATACTGTATACGTTACCATAACATCGCATAACCTACTATACGTAATCTGCTCTGCTGTTCTAGAACCTTACCTTCATAATCAATCCTAAACCCTAAACTTATAAATCCTCATAAACCCTAAACCCGCAACCCTCAACCTTAAAACCCGATAGATCCCCTAGAGAGCCCTTTTTGGAACCCTCAAAGGAACCGACCCTCAACCCTAAAGCCTTAAACCCTAAACCTCTAAACCCTAAACCCCTAAACCCTAAAACCCTAAACCCTAAAACCTAAACCCTAAAGCCCTAAAATCCTAAACCCCTAAACGCTAAAACCCTAAACCCTAAGACCCTAAAGCCCTAAACCCTAAAGCCTTAAAATCCTAAACCCCTAAACCCTGAAGCCCTAAACTCCTAAACCCTGAACCCCTAAAGCCCTAAACCCTAAACCCCTAAAGCCCTAAAGCCCTGAAGCTCAGGAGTTTCTTCAAGCCGGGCCTCGCCCACGAACCCGTGGGGGCCCAGTGGGCCTCCGGGCCGAAACATCTCCAGTGGCGCGCAGCCGCGGAGCACGCTGGGTGCCTGGGGCGGCGAGTTTTAGGGTTACTTGAAAAGGGTTCCTTACAGGGCTCCAAAAAGGGTTCCTTAGAGCGCTCCTTAAAGGGATCTATAAGGGATCTATAGGGTTTAGGGGGTAGAGGGTTTAGGGGCTTAGGGTTTAGGGGGCATAGTTGGGTGGTTGTCAAAACCATGGTCCCTTTTTGGGTCCCTAATATAATACGGCACCTACTATTTAGGGTACCCAAAAGGACCCTAATTTTGACAACTACCCACTTAGGGTTTAGGGGTTTAGGGTTGCTGGAGTCCCGGCTTGCCGGCACACACCCCCAGCCCGTGCTGAAAAGGGGTTTAGGGTTTAGGGTGTGTCTCAGCATTTTATAGTAGGTTGCAGCATATTGTGGTGTGTGAGAGCAATTTATAGTATGTTGATGTATGTTGGAGCATATTATAGTAGCTCATGCGTATATGATTGTAGATTGCTGATTGTATATTATTGCATAGTGTAGCCCATTGTAGTAACGTAGTATATCACAATTACAGTCTGCTATAGTGCATTACAATATATTATCGCTTTTTGGGGCTCAGGGACTTAGGGTATGGGGGATATTTGGGTCTAGGGTTTTAGGATTTTGGGGCAGGCAGTGGCAGGAAAAAGGGATTAGGGGTTGGGGTTCAGAATTGGGATCTAGGGAGTCAGGATCTTAGAATATCTCAGTGGTGCATGGGCCTATAGCATACAACCTACCCCCCCTTCTTTCGTGCAACTGTCTTACGCTGTTGCAACAAAGGGCATGTCAAATAGCCTGCAAGTGTCCATCACACCCCCCCCACCCTCAAAAAAGGCTCTAAAGGCAAGGGGCCGTATGCTTTTAAAACGAAGCCGTGGACATCTTGATAAGGGTGTTTTCCGGGTTTTACAAGGGTTCCACAAGGGGGCTTGCAAGGTTTTGTTAGGGGTTTGATTTAGAACCTAGACCTGAGGCTCAAACCAGAAGCCCCTAAGATAGCCAAACCCCTAAGGGCCCAGGTCTCTAAACCCTAAACGCTACAGCCTAACCCCCCTAAACCCTAAACCTTAAACCCGTAAGATACTCGTGGCACTGTGCATGGCCCTGCCTGCAAGGCTTTTTCTGAACGCAACAGCTGTAAGAAAAAGGGGCGTTAAAAAAACCTTAAACCCGAGGTTCGTGGTCCTGGAAGAGAACCCAGACCTTCTGATTTCTCTCAGTGGTCTGGACTATTCCTTCGACCTGCGTGAGGTTGGAGAGATGCTTGGAATAGCTCAGGCGCTTAGGGTTCCTTTAAGGGGCTCCTTTAAGGGTTCTTTGGGGGCTGTCGTGGTTTCTAGAGTTCTCTGCTTTTTGCTTGCAGGTTCCTGTTGCCAAGTCGCACGCACGCGATCTCCCAAATTCTCCGGGTTGTCTCCTGGTGGTCTCGTGTTGATCTTGCGTTTCCCGATGGGCGTGTGGGTCGTGGTCGACTTGGTCGTCGTGGTGCTCTGTCACTGTTAGGGAATCCACTTTTGCATGATACTCGTAGGGCGTTATGGGGTTCGTCAGGTTTAACCTCCTACAGAGTCTGTTTGGGATGCAGGGTTCAGGATTTGTAAAGCTGTTTGAGAGCACCGGGTTTAACAATCAGCTTATAAGCTCAAAAAAGCAGGCCTACATACAGCCCTGAGATCCCAAGTATCGACCCGGAGCAAAGAGCACCCTAAACCCTACACACCCCACCTTACAAAAGCCTAAGCCCTAAACATATGCCCCGCCTGGATTGTCCGAGTGTGAGCGCCGAAACCCTAAATTGTGCGGATTCCGGATGAGGGATCCCGACTTTGCCGAAGCTTAGGAAGCCGCCGAGTTTGCCAAAGGACCCTCGACCTATTATAGGGGCCTGACGACTTTAGAATTACCTCTGTTATATCGGGCTCTTGATTATAGTTATGGTATAATATACACCAAAACCCTATTCTAACTATTAAGGCACCCCACAGTACTAGAAATAGGGCTTTGGGGCACGTTATAGTGCAGATATGGTGGGGCACCCTGAAGTACTTATTCCGACCGCCTTTCAATAGTTTAGGCTTCGGTGAGAGATGGCTTGATGGGGTTGGGAGTGGTTAGTTAGTACTTGTAGGGTATGGCTTATTATGGTGTTGGGGTGTAGGGTTGATTGAGGATGGCTTTTCGGGGGTTTAGTAGGGGTTTAAGGGGGTCTGGGGTGTCTGGGGGTTTAGATCTCGGCCTTGGGAGCAGTTTGCTTGGGGTTTGACGTCTGATTCAGCTTTCGTCACTTTGCTATAGTCTGGTAGGTCCTACTGGAGTCATTTTTGGGCCTTCTGGTCCCCAAGCCCTGACCCCTACATCAAGATACCTTGAACCCTAAGCGAATAAACTCTGGCGGTGCAAGTCTGCTTGGAGGTTCTAAGTGGAGTTATAAGTCCCTGAATATGGGTTAGAACTATAGTTACCCTACTTTTTACTACCCATGAACCTCCAAGTGGCCCTCAGCTAATAACGCCAGGGGGTCGAGGACTGGCCAGCTAGACTGCAGGCCTCGAGCCGGCTTGTGCTAAGAGTGAGTAGGGTTTGGGGTTTAGGGTTTAGGGTTGAGGGTATTAGTAGTCTGTACCAGGCGAAGACGAACGTACGACAACCTAGCAGATGCTCTCAAGCTATGCCGAAGTAGCCCCAGAACATGGTATCCGAAGTCTCATCGCCACCGGCTCCGCCAAGCTCTGAGAGTGGACAACGCCGACCCTAAGGCCCTAAACCTCATTGATTTGTCAAAGCATAGACTATGTGTGTGTATATATATATATGTACTATATATTCACATGGATGTACATTACATATATATATATAAGTATGTATAAACCCGAATGCGAAGGACAAGGTGGTCTTTGAAGCACATTCCTACAGTTGGCAGCACTTCGCCGTCGTTTTTGACGTGCAGCTGCCCGGCGCTATCTGAGGTTCGAAGCCCAACTCCTCAAGGCTCTGATGTTTCAGTGTTTTGAGGGTAAGGGCTTTAGGGTTGAGGGCTTAAAGGGTTTAGGGTTTTCAGGGTAAGGGATTTCGAGCTTGGGGGGTTTAGGGGTTGGGAGCTTGGGCGGCAGAGAACGGAAGCTAGATGCACTGCATCTGGCCCTCATTTCAATGTACCCCTAAACCTCAAAGAAAGGCTCGAACTCTGCTCAACCCTAAACCCTAAACCTTAACCCTAAACCCTAAAGTTTAAGCCCGAAGCCCTAAACCTTAAACCCTAAAGTTTAAGCCCGGAACCTTAAACCTAAAACCCTAAACTTTAAAACTTAAACCCTAAACCTTAAACTAAAAACTTTAAAACCCGAAGCCCTTTACCCAAACGGTTGTAACCAGCCCCCGAGGCTTCCTGGCAGCATCCTGGGGCGAGGAGCTTCCTCGATCGCTCCCCGGCGCAGGGAACGTTAGGGAAGGTTTGCCAGTTTTTTTTTTGTTGTCAGTTTTTTTAATGGTTTATAGGGTTTGGAGGGTTTTTAGAGTTTTAGAGGGTTTGTAGGGATTTTAGGGTTTACAGGGTTCGTAGCGTTTTTAAGAATCCAGGATTTGGGATTTCAGGTTTGAGTGTTCAGGGTTTAGGGTTCGTGAGCTAGGCCGTTTTAGGATTCACGGTCTTGGGCTTAGGGTTGTCCTTTATGGAGGTGTCCCAGGAATATATGGATTTTTCCAAGCGGTCCTGTTGAAGGACGAGGACATGGGGCCTTATCTACCCCCTTTTGAAGGACAACCCTGTTTGTGTTCAGAGCTCAGGATTGGAGGTGTTTTGAGGTTTCGGTTTCAATACCCAAGCAGGTAAACTCGTTTCACAAACTTTCCATGTTGTGGAGAATGTGTTACCCTAAACCCTAAGCCGTCCATCTGTCTGCATGTCTGAATGCAGGAATGCACATACGTACATACGTACATTCGTAGTGGACATATGCATTGCATACGTACAGTACACACCGTGCGGGAACGGGTTCTACGATGCTGCCCTTTCGCTGCTTGATCCCAGTTGCAGTCGCAGTGCCTGGCGCTGGGTGCACAGTGCCCTTCGGCTCGAAGATGGCTCATTGGGAAAGCAAGGTCAGGTTCATGACAACTTTGCTGCTGCTGCCGCTGCTGCTGCTGCTGCTCCCAAAAATGCTTCTGCCACTGCTGCTGCTGCTGCTGCTTGTTGTTGTTTTCGCCAGTGTGGCCTGTCCTTGTTCTTTGGCATATAGCAGCACAGAGTTTTAGGTTTGAGGCTGCAGGGTTCCATATCTTGCGGTGATTCAACTAATTCCCGTGCCTCGTTTGTCGTTTTGTTCGGGTGGCTTTGACATTAACCGTAACAGCTCAACCCTAGCCGAAGCCTTCCTGTCTGGTGGTCCTTCAGCGCAGGCGGCTGACAACTCGAACGCAAAACGAAAGCTTGCCTTAACCACAGGCCCCAAGCTACGAACCCTTTCAAACCCTAAACCGAGGAGGCTGTAGAACCCATCCTCTCAACCCCAAATCCCGAAAAAACACCGTAAGCCCACAGCCCATGACGTGGGCGAGTCGAGACCCTTCGAGTCTTCTGAGGTGCCGGGCTGTCTTGCACCACCGAGGAGCCTGAAAGCTGTCCGGGTGGGTTTGGGGATTTCGCCTGGGAGCTTTGGGGTTCAAGGGTTTAGGAGTTTTTGGGCTTAGGGTTTTTAGGGTTTAGGATTAAAAGGGTTTAGGGTTAGGGTTTAGGGTTTAGGGTTTGGGGGCTTAGGGTTTAGGGTTTAGGGTTAAAAGGGTTTAGGGTTAAAAGGGTTTGGCTGTTTCGGAATGTAAAGTTGAGGGGTTTGGGGGATTTCGGGAGTTCGGGTTGAGTGAGCTAAGCTAGGGTTGAGGGATCTTAGGATTTAGGTTTCTTTCTTGCCAACTTAGGATTTAGGCACTAGCTTTTCAAGGTGGGATCTTTGAGGTTCCAGGCATTTAGCATGTAGGGTTGGGGTCCTTAGGGCTTTTTGAACCTGTAGCCGTAGCTTCAATGGAGTATCCTGTTAGAGGTGCTTCTGGTACGGGTCGGTAGCTTTCTGAAGCTCCCACACGTGTTCTTAGTTAGATTAACATAGGGGCTGCTACCAATACTATTTTGGGGGTTCCGTATTATAGTTATAGTATAATGGGCCCCAAAACCCTATTCTAATTATTGTGGCCCCTATATTAGGGTCTGCAGGGGCGCGGAAGCCTTGGGTCGACCTGCGCGCTAGCTGCTGCTCCGAACCTCTTAAATGGGAGTTTCCGAAAATTAGGGGTACCATATTTTGGGGTCTTTACAATAAGGATCCTACTGTGTGGGGTACTTTATTAGAGTCCCCTATTTCCGGAAACTCCCAAATTCTGAAGTCGCAAAGCTTTCAACCATTGCTGAGCGCTTGGAGAGCGCAGATTGTGCCCTCAACGCAGGAGGCAGAAACAACCTTATCGAAACCCTACTGTCTAAATTTAGAAGTCAAAACCCCAAACCTTAAATTTCACGTCATCAAATCTAAAGTTTTAACCCTAAAGTAAACCCCTAGTGCCAGGAGTATTAGACGGAAAAAGTGGCTTAAAACAAAAAGCAACCTAAAGGGTTTTCCTCCCCATAAGCCCTAAACCTAAACCCTGTAGTCTCTTGAGGAGCTATTGTTATTTTATTTCTTTTGTTGATATAAACCCAATTGTATGTTAAAAGCTCACTTTCATTAGTTATGGTTCTAAGGGGGTATAGAACCCTCCAAGCAGAGCACCGGCCAGGACGATTGCGAAATGCGCTCGGGCGAAGGTGCCGGCCCGCTGCGAGGTATTGATTAGCTTGACAGGGTTGGGGAATGCACAGGGTTCCTCCAGAGTTTTCATAGGGTGTTCCCTTATTCTTTGAGCAGGGATGATTAGCGTGTCGGGGACTCGGAGAGCACGACGACTGCCGAGGATGAGGGGGGCTGCCCCACTGGGCGGTTGGTATAGCCGCGCGGCACGAGAGACTACGGGAGTTTAGGTTTGTTTGCATGTGTTTTCGGGTTTTGTTTCAAGGGTTTTCGGAGTTGTAGGTTTGCGGAATGCACTATCAACAGTACTGTGGGTGTTTGCAGAGTTTGGGATTTGGAGATCACCCAAGACCTGAACGGTTCGCTATGCAAAGCTCAGAAGATGAACCCTGAGAATCCTAAACCCTGATGAGCATTAGTCCCAGTCCTTGTCTGACTAGCTGCCAAATCGAATCGCTGAACCCGAAACCATGAATCCACCCCGAATCCAGCACAATAAACCTTACAAGCAAATCCAGTGATCGAAACCCTGATCCGAAGCCCAAGAGCCCCGCCTCCACCGGCCCTCCCAAATGCAAAACGGCAAAGCTAAAAAGCCGAGGCATGATCCGGAGATACGATCCCGACCTGGTAGACTTTGCTCAGAGAAGTGAACAGTGGTGGGGCTACCTAGCGCCTCGCCATCTCTTCACATTTGCGAGTTTCAGGGTTTTCGGGTCTTTTCAGAGCTTTAGGGTTCCCGGGTGCCTCAGGGCTAAGGGGGGGGGTTGGGTTTAGGGCTCAGGACGAGGGTTGTCACAACTATCACAACTAGAAGCAAACTGGATCAGGGTGCACCCCAAACCTTCGTGGTGGTGGACAGGCATCTTAAGACGATTTCAGCCGCCCCTGTCAGGTGAAACAGGGCATCGCACCCGTCGTGGTGACAGAGTTTGGCATGGCCCACGACTTCCGGAGCAGCAGCTTGCACAGCAGCTCAGGGTCAGAGGTTAGGAACCCCAAGACTGCATACAATCTGTTTGTGTTCTTCGTCTCCACCCACCACCAGCATCATTATCATCATCATTATCATGATCATGATCATGGTCATCTGCCATCTTCGTCACCATCATCATCACCTTCATCATCACCATCATCATCGTCATCGTCATCACCATCATCGTCACCACCATCATCCGCAACAGCAGCATCGGCATCAGCACCAGCACCAGCACGAGCACAAGCACCATCGTCATCATCATCGTTCTTCTTGTCATCGTCGCGGGCAAGCCCTTCACCCCAAATCGTCATGATCGACTGTGGAGTTTAGGCCCCGACGTGGCCCAGTGGTGGGAGAAGCTGTCCGGATATTTGACCAAGGCGAGTCCGCTTTTGTTGACTGGTGAGGTGCTTTTTTTTAGCCTCCTTAGTTCCCTTTCATGTTCCGAGAAGGACCCTAATTGCGACAGAAATTCAGAGGGTTAGGGCGTGGAGGCTCTCTCATTCATCTGCGTGGCTTCGGTGTGTAGGGTTGAGGTGGGTTCAGCTTTTGATTCCAAGTGTTGCTGCTAGTATTGTTGTGGCTTTGCTTTGTCGTGGATGCTGCCATCGCCAGTCTTCTTCTCCTGCCTTGTGATCGCCAATTATCGCTGGTACGTCGACGACTACTGCCACAACTGCGGCAAACGTTGCTGCTGCTACGAGCCGTTTGCCTTCTGCCTGCATGTCGGTGGTTGTGAGTCCTACTAGTGTTACTGGCATGACCACGAGGCAGTGCGACTACTTCTCCGTGTGATTTGGTTGGGCATTTCCTTTCCAGCCTTTCTGTTGTTGCAAATGGTGGTTTCAAGGTTTAGTTTAGTGTGCAATTCGACTGGACCGGTTTTAGCAGCACCGGCCATCATGTTCAGCGGACGGTTTGCAGGATATGATCCTTGTAACCACCGAAGAGCGCTGCAAAAGCGAGTCTAAGCATGCCCGTACCTCGGACGAAGCAGGACGGGCCGCTGGCCGACGACGGAGGCAGCCGGTCTGAATAATAGCTGTAGAAATAGTGTTCCCGTATTATGGAGTGCGCGGGCTTGAGTTTCGGATGCGGGCGTGATGAGCTCGAGGATTCGATGGAGAGATTTCGGTGGAAGCGGTGTTGGATTCAGGGTCCTTCGTGAAGCCTTCCAGCTCAAAGGCACCCCAACCCTCGTCACCTCGCCTGCGCGAACCCGCACTCTCCCCGATCTCCTTCCCCTCCGGACCGGCATGAAAGTGAAGTTCGCTCCACCCACTCCTTCACTGCATTTATCCGCAACTTTACATTCACGGTGTCTTCTAGTTTTGCATATAAACATGTTGAAAAGGTTTTAAGTGTTTTACACTCCTTCGATTGCATCCCTTGTGAACGAGAAGGCTCTGCTGTTGAGGAGAGTTTGCTGGCACACAATCCAAGCCCATGCTGAAAAAAGTGTTTTATACGGAATATCATCAAAGGCTAGCTAGCAGCTAGCATCTCTTATCAGAGTTTGGTGTGTTGGGATTTTGGTTTCCGGCCCGTGCTTTTATGAGGTTTGCGATGTGGCACGCTGCAGCTGTAGAGGTTGCAGCTGTAGAGGTTTTGGGTTACGGGTCCAACCGGGGCATCGAATTTTAAGGTTTCAGGATGAAGGTTTATGCTAGACTGGCCACCCATCGTTCCTGCCTAGGATTGAAGGATGGCACCTGTGGCGAGTCATTGCACCACCCAGAGATTCCAATATCCCTTAATTAAGGAATATACCTTAAATCATATTAGGGATCCTACTATAACTTAAATCGTATTAGGGATCCTACTATAATTTAAGATATATTTTCTTAATTAAGGGATATTGGAGTCTGTGGGACTGGCAGTCAGGGCGGTCTTGTCTCCTTGCGAGCCAGGACTCGATTGGATGTATTGGGCTTTGCCAGGAGAACAGGAGCCGAGCAAACATCGGAGGGTTCGGGGTAAGTAGAGTGCGGTCGGGGGTTTAGTATGAGTGGAGTTTTAGGTTTACGGTGGTTGCTGGGTTCACTACTGCGGCGCCAAGATTGGAGAAGTAGGGTCAGAGGGTGTCAATGATGTTCGCATGCATGGTTTTTGCTTGAGAGCGCGACAGAGCAGGTTTGCCCAGGCAGCGGCCTGTACAATGTCTACAGACGGACCTACGTATCCATCTCTCCCTCCCTCCCTCTTTCTTTCTCTTTCTATTTCTCTTTCTCTCTCTCTCTCTCATATTGGACCCTACTGTAAACCCTAATACCCCAACTGCGACCCGACCCAGGTGTTAGATATCTCCCGTGCCCTCCAAGCCTTTCGCTAGCCATCGGACTACTTCAATCCTTATTAGCAACAGCCCTGCGCAAAAAGTTAGACACCCGAAGGGAAGCCTTTTGCCCGCAGGAAGGCGGCACTTCGCGCACGGAGGGGTCGACTGAGACCTTCGGAGCGGCCTGGACAATGAAAGGGTTCAAGACAGTTTGGGGCCTGTGGGTTGACAGTGTTTACTCATGAAGGCGTTCAGTTGTTTGGAGATTCAGGGCTCACTGACAGGAGTGGAGGGTTCAGGAATGCCCAGACTCGGTATAGGCTGCTTGCCAGCAGTATATAACAGCCCTGGATAGGGTTTCGACTCGCACACTCGCTCACGCAAGCACGGCTTTAGGGTTCAGAGCCCTAAATCCTAAACCGGCGGCTTTGAAGTTTATGCCCCATCCATCTCAGGATTGCTGATACAGTTCAACAGGTCGTGATCTTGGGGTTTTTCGGCTTGAGTTGCTACTGCGTCAGCGTTTCTCTGGAGCAGTCGGGCCACTAGCGTGCCAAGCAGGCCATCGCGATATCTCTGAAAGTCTGCTACGAACGGGGAGCCCTAATCTAAGGAGGTTCCTGGAGGGTGCACCGAGTTGTGTTTAGAAGGTTTCAAGATTCTAACATGGCAGCTTCATTGATTGATTTGTTCTTACCTGCGATCGAACCGTGATAAACATCGTTATAGAGGCAGATCATTGCTAGTGGATGAATGCCCTCAGGCAATTTAAGCAGTTGTTGAGACTTGTGCTGTGAATTGCTGGGCATTTTCAAACTAACAGGGATGCAGCCACAACGAGACAAACACACACAGACACAGCAGTGAGATACAAGCAAGACGTAGTTCTGCAATTCGCTTACATGTGTGTGTATATGTGTATATCTACATATATATATATATGTATGAGTATGGATATATATATATGTATATATATATATGTGTATATATATACATATATATATATATATATATCCGTGTATACGAGCACGGGTACAAATGTAACAGCACATTGAAAGATGCGTGCGCATGTATGCATACAAACAGACACAGCGACATAGGCTTAGGCTTGGGCATAGACATGGACATAGACATAGACATACATGATCCAAAGGTCATGAATCACTGCCTGACGGCGCCCGCCTCCGAGCAGCACATGACTGCTATTCGAAGCATCATGCGACGCGGCGATTTGGTCATCTGAGCTTTGCAGACTCGAGGATCCCGAAGTCGAGGGTCCCTCTTCAATCCGACTGCCAGTCATTACCGTGAATCTTTGCTTTTTCTATGCCTACTTCGGAAGATCATCACAGGTCAAGGACTATGCCTTGCTTGAGGAGCTTTGGAGTCTGTGGGTCCCTAGAGCCGCCAAGCCCTTGGAAGATCGGGTCCCATCGAGATCCAAATTCAAGGGCCGAGGGTCGGGTCGAACCCAGAAACTTGATGAAGAATCCCTGATATTGATTGGCATTGTGTACGGTTTGCACAATTCCTTGCAGTGTTCTTAGCTTGCACCGGACCGTCTGCCCGAAAAAGCATCCCTATGTGTCAGTGTTCTTTCAGGTTTCACTTACTTATGCAAGACACGAACCACATCTGAATTTGCACATCAAAGGGCGCATGTGAGAAGCGGGTTCAGCATGGCTACCACAGATGTTAGGGTTCACGGCTCAGGGCGTAGGGCAGGCATGCAGTGACAAAATGTATTCTTGTTTTCCGCATGTATGCGGTTAGTCATGTATACACAGGTTTCAAGCAACCTGCCTGCACATATGCGCTTGCCTGCTGTGCATTCATGCATGTTTGCAGACATGTGACAAAATAACGCACAATTGAATATTCCAAGTGTTTGCCGCTTTCTCTCGTTCTCGTTATATATATATATATATACATATATATATATATATGCATAGAGACATTGATCCATGAGCTTGTGTATGTGATGCATGTGCTTGCATACTTTTCATGCATATGCATGTGTTTGTGTGCATGTACAGGTACACGTACATGTACATGTGTACATACACGCACACCCCCCACATACACACAAACACCCACCCCCGTATCCACACGCACGCACACACGCACGCACGCGCACACACACACACACAGACACACAGACACACAGACACACAGACACGCAGACACACAGACACACAGACACACAGACACACAGACACACAGACACACAGACACACAGACACACCGACACACCGACACACAGACACACAGACACACAGACACACAGACACACAGACACACAGACACACAGACACACAGACACACAGACACACAGACACACAGACACACAGA